>PVJI01011848.1:0-54275 GCA_004026765.1 Micronycteris hirsuta
CATATTAGAATCACCTGGGGAGGCTTTCCAACGCGGGATGCTCAGCCTGCACATTAGGTCAATTAAATCCAAAGCAGGGAGTTGGGGAGAGATAGGCTGGGAACCAGACATCAGTCATTTTTACAGCTTCCAAGTGATTTCAGGGGGCTCCCAAGGCTGGAGTTGGCTGCTTGGAGGCCTTACAGGCTGGGGGAGCCATCACATTATGCCGTGCCTGATGAGCTCCTTAAAGGGATAACAGCTTAAAGATTTCACATCTGCAGCCTGTTACTCAATCATGTAGGCTCTCAAGAGATGGGATAACAGGATTTGTTGATTTGGCAAGAGGAGTTGTTATGGCCTCTGAGGAAATATTAAGCATATCTTACTATGTTTCCATAATCACTTTGCCTAGGCTTGGCTCCAAACACGTCCCATTATTTTACCTGACAGCAGATACAGTGCACCGGAGTCTGAGCAAAATCTGCTGCTTCAGGGAATATAGTTTTATGTTTAAATCTTCCATAACAACCTTATGGAACCATTGCATGACCTTTGTGTGAAATCACCTCATTGTGTGTATCTGGAGTGTTGTTTTTCTCCAGTTTTCTGGAATTATTTCTTTGGAGTTCAGCCTCATTTCCTGGAAGAACTTTTCATCTGGTAGAATTTTAATATCAATAAGTATTTCATAAGGGCTCACTCTATGCAAGGTACGCTGCTATGTGCTCATTATAAAAGCTAGAATTAAGACAAGACCCTTCCTCTTAAGTAGGTCACGCTGTAATGGGAATGACCAAAGAGTAAGACACGTAAGTCAAGGAACACACATTGGAGGAACTTCTCATTAGTTTTATGAAGATGCTCTGTGAAAAGGATAACTTATGTGGAGACATGACACAATTTATGGTGACAGTTGAGCTTAGTGTTTTTAACAGTGTAACTTTTTTCTGATGAATGAATTTACATAGAAAATAATTGGAAATATAAAAATGTATGAAGAAGATAAAAATATTACTAGGAATTCCATATATCACATATACATACGTCACACATTGATATATGTATATAGCTATACATATGTGTACACATATTGATATATAGTATATTTGGACACACGTTTTTATGTGTTATATATACATATATACTTATTTATATGTGTGCAAAACAATGTATTACATGGGCACATAGCACTATTGCACCGATAGGTGCTAAATGACTCTCCTCACTGCCCAGGTTCTTAATCAGTTGAGAAACAAGGAGTAGAAGAGGGAGATTATAATAATGTCTTCACTACTGATAATGACTAAGTGGGAGAACAGAGCTTTGTGTGAGAAAGCAAAGAGTCAGCTGAGTTCAGAGTTACGCACTAACCCCCACCATCCCAACCATGGGCAATTCCGGACGTTGGGAGACCCAGCTCCATGAGGATATGGCTCGGCCCTGGAGGAGCAGAGTGGGGTTTAAGCTCTTTGACAACAGGCTGGTTCCCAAAGAAAAGTATGAGTCAAGTTTAGTCTTTGCAAATTTACGGATATATGGAATTTTCATACAATTTATATGCAATAACATGTAATGTATGTAAATATGTAATTACAAATATGTATGATGTAGAGGTTCAACATAGTATTCAAATTTTCAAACCAAGCATTTCTCTGTCTAGTCAGGTTGCTCTATATAGAATATCAGAAGTTTTCAATGAAAATTAGATGACATATTATGATATTCCAATCATAAAATGCATAAAGACTTTCTATTCATAAAATTCCAGCAATGAAAATGTTCTAATTTTACCTTTAGGCCCTCTGCCAATTTTAAATTTCTAGGGAAAAACTAAAGTTCAAAGGATATATACATGTACTCTTGCAAGTTAAATCCAAGGGACACAAATTCCAAAATTAAATTTCTTCAATTTTTAAAAATAAATTCCAAAAGTCATCCTTCCCTATTTGCATTCTTGCTCAGTTCAGTAAGAGGAGTTCACCACTCCGGGGCAGAGCTGGATTTTTTTCCAGCAACTGCAGCCTGGGAGGCATGAGGACAATTTAGGGCCTCAGAAATTCTTAGTTCAGTGCCAAGACTCTTCGGTCCCACACCAAACAGAACTCTCAAACAGGACTCAAAAAGTAGGCCTAACCCCACACCCACCAAATCTAGCACATAAGCCAAACCCCAGCCCCTAGAGCAACGACCCGTGGAGGTAATCCTGTTCCCAACACCCTGCATGTAGCTCTGTCTGAGGACATCCGGCTGGGGTCCGACGGACCAAGGCAGTCGGTATGTGGTGGATATGCCTTGCCTTTGGACTGCCAGTCAGTCTACTTTTCTGGAATCGACATCCCGTGAATTTAATTGGTAGGAACCACTCAGCAAAGGATGAATTCTGTCACTATGAATTTATCACTATGCGGGTCCCCAGGGGATGAGGGTATCCAGAGGCCTCCTCTCTCTTCTGGGTGGTGGCCTTGAAAATATTGACAGCTTTGCAATGACAGTAGCCCTTCCCCCAAACTAGGTGTTAGTGGAAAATCCTTTCTCACCAAACTTATTGGAAACCTTCTGACTTCCACTTTCCTGTCAGCCCTTCCCTCCTAAAGAGGAGCTTTGTTGTCAGTACTGACTCCTAGGTCTTCTGGGAGGTATTCCGTGCCGGTGTATAACGGCACACTTTCTTTGCTTCTTGGTATGGAAGTACTTCAGCCTAAAAGTACCCTGCCTTCTAGAAAAGGACTTCACCTTAGAGCCGCATTTGTTTCAGCTGGAAAAGCACCCTCGGCATTTCTGAACTGAAGCTGCCATGGAGGCTGTTGCAGGCTGGTGGAGGCAGGTGGCCCTGCGGTCTCAGCGACAGCCGGTGCCTCAGTCACGAGGTCCTCCAAACTATCTTCTTCTTCGTTCCCTTCTATAAATTCCTTGATACCCACATGCGCAGCTACAATAATTGTCATTTTGAAACTTGCACAAACATTTTTTCCTACTATTTTCATTTCCTATGATTGAGCCTTCGGATTAGACACAAAGTTAAGTAAGGTCAAGTGCTTCAGTTTCAACCTGTGCCTTGAATGCACAATGGAGTGCCACTTACTACCACCTGAGACAAAAGGCCTTGAGCCTTAGCCACATGATACTTTAACATTTTAAAGCCAGAAGCTCCCCAGTGCTGTGTGATTCACGTGTAACCTTGCCAACTTGCCATAGACATGCAGGTGGTAATCTCACTTTAGCCTAGCCAGTGATGCCAGGCCAAGCCGTGCCTGCATCTCATTAAAGAACAGCAGCCTGCAGCCTGAGGCCTTAGCACCTGCCAAAAGGCACTGCCTTGCTCTAGTCCTTGCCTTGCTTTAGCCCTTGCCTTGCTCTACAAGGTCAAGGTCAACTTGCAACAATCTGGACGGTCAAGCCATCTGTGCTGGCTAAAGGCCCAAGCCTTTGGCATCATCTCTACAAAAGTCTTTTAGGGCCAGAGTCACAGTGAGTTGCAACCACTTGAGAAAGGCGAAAACACTTATTAACTAGTGCTTACGGAGTCTGAGCTGGGTGTGAGCAGCTCAGAGCTACTTTGCTGCTTGAAACTCTACCTGGCCTCGTATAAACGCTGCTGGCCACCACTGTGGGAACTTCCATGTAGACACTAAACACTGAGGTCGCTCAGTTCATTCCATGTGAACTTGGCTATCTACATTCTTCTTGTCTCCTTCTTCGGTGTTCTCAGTGACTGTGCATCAAATTTAGTAAAAAATAATATATATAATACACAAATATATTCAACTTAATAAAATTTAATGAATAAAACAAATTACCTGACATATAAAAGACAAACATACCAAGTATTTATTTATTTTACTAAGTTTAGATCAGACCATGCAGAGTAACATGGATTCTGTGTTCATATATTAAAAAGTATTTAAACATCTTTCCTAATGGTATACCAATTTAAAAAATTAAAATACTTAAATCGCAATTCACCAGGATGCTGGTGAAATGTCACGAAGTGCAGGACAGCTTTATGAAAGGACACACGTTCTTCTCTTTCTCCAGTTCGACTGCCTAGAGGTGACCTCTTGGAGTTCTGTTGGCGGATCCTTTTATTTATTTGGTTTTTGAATTGACATATAATTGACATTATATTCGTTTCAAGTATACAACATAACAATACTACACTTGTGTGCACTGATCATAAGAACACGTCTAGTTAACATCCATCCACACGCATAGTTACACTTTTTCTGAGAACTGTTAAAATCTACTCTGAGCTACTCTAAATGTGCATTTTAGTATTAACTATAGTCACCATGCTGTATATTACACTGCATGACTTACTTATTTTATAACTGGAAGTTTTTACTTTTTGATTCAGAGCTGATCTCCTAACTGATTCTTTTATTGTTCCTTCCATCATCCCTAAATACTACCTTGTGCTGCTGTTTTTCAATTATTCAATTTTAGGAGTTATTTATTTACTTCTTTATCTCCATCCACAAACCTCCTAGTATGGTTAGATAAATATTTTAATTAAATCAATACACTAAGTGTAGTTTACTTAAAAATGTATTCTTTCGCAGCTTTTTCATTTACCGAGGTTCTCATTTTTCACCCTCTTTGTCTCGTTATCCAAATACTATCTTTAAATCATTTATTTTATCATACCTTCTGTGGAGGGTTTGTCCATTTGTTTTACTCTCTTTACCCTGGAACACCCTGTCCCCCAACCTCCATCTGGACAAGTCGCTTTTGAGGACAGCTTTGAAGTGGTCATCCGGGACTTCTTCCTGGGAAGGAGGCCTCCTTTCCTGGAACTTGTCATTGTCTTTCTTGGATTATGACTTCACATTTCTTGAGTTAACATGTGCAGGAAGTGATATTCCTAAAAACTTGTACTTACGTAAAAACAAAACAAAACTCGAAACTGTGTTTATTCCAAACATTTGACTGAAAATTTGGCTAGACCTAGAATTTTAGTCCAAAATCCATTTCTTTCAGATCTCTGAAGGCATTGCTCCGTGACCACCTGACATCAGTGTGACTGATGGGAAGGCTGGTACCCAGCTGATCGTTCCTCTGTGGCTGACCTACCTCTTTCTCTCTGGAAACTGTGAGAAGCATGTCTTTATTTCTCCGGTTCTAAAATTGTACAAATACTTGTCTAGGAATGGAACTTTTTCAATATGGAGATTTATATCCTTCAAGAGTTGACTCTGACAAATTCTCTTGAATTGATTCTTTGATGCATTACAACCTTGTGTTTTCTATGCCTTCTCATTATGAATTGATATCAATCAAATCAATATTGATTATCTGTTATTCAATAAACAATTTCCAGAACGAGGTACAATTGCTTGGTTTGGATTGATCATCTTGGGTCTGATAGAAATAAACTCTTAACAGTTCCTTGAGTGTTGAATCTTCAGACCTTCTTTTAGGCAAGGTCACAGAACAAGTAGCTGAACTTCTCCCAGAGGTCATAGGGAGACCAACTCCTTATCGTGCAGGTGTAGACACCTGGATAATTTATGTAAATTTGTCAAGGTCTTACAGCCAGTTAGTGGCAGAGCTGGGATTAGAGTGAAGGATCCTCATTTCCTAGCTAGGTTCCTTTTCCATTGTGTAATGCTTCCCTAGGCTGTTACAACTCAGTGGAGCTGAAGCACAGATTCTTACACCTTCATTCAAACATCATGGGTATGGTTTGCAAAGGAAATTGTAGGGACCGTTATAAAAACAAACAAACAAAAAGTGGAGAAAGGCCCCTGATATGGCAGACACTGGAGACGTCCTTCAGAGGTGTAGATTTTACACCTCCCTCTCTCCCTATCAATCGCTGTTAACTCCTGCAATGGCTTATGAAGCCAAATGCTAAGATGCACAGTAGTCATTACATGTATTTAATATTTAAATATAACATTGCTTCCTGAGAAGTGATTATCAAAGAATTGTTTAAGTTACATAAAGTTTTAAATGCACGTGGAATTTTTGTAGTAGAATGGGGGAGCCTTAGAATAAGCATTAAAACTGAATTGTGGTGTTGAAGAAAACCCCAAATGGAGCCCACGGTTTGAGTTTACTGCTAATCCCATAACCATGAAACCCAAACTTACACTGTCCTGATTTCTGTGAAATCCTGACTCTGACTTTAAATAAAACACAAGCTTTCTTTAAGTCAACATCACCTTAACCTAACAGGAATGTAAATTTCTAGTCATCAATCACAGTGGAAAACAGTGGACTGTACTTCCTTATTCTTGAGCTGTACCGCTGAGAAATGAGCGCTTTTCATTTTGAAGTTTCACTGCGGGCAAAGAGTTTGCTTCTTGCTCAATAAAATATTCACATCAAATAAAGCTTTCTGAATTCTCTCTTGACCATTTCTACCACAGCTGCTCTGGATGTTAGTATGGACAGGTTAGTTAAACTCTGCAACTTTCTTTATTAGTAAAATGTGGAAATAAGATTTATTGGAATATTCTAAATATTAGACGAAATTATGCATATGAGCTAACTAGCGCACTGGCTGGTACATGGAATGCACTCATTACATTTTTTTTAAATCAATGAGTGTCAGTTTGTGTTGCTTGTCATATGGGCTCCCCATAAGATTTCTCATGCATAGAAGTGGTTGATGAATAGTATGTTCACTAAATGTAAAGGGTCTGGAGAACTTTGTTCACATCCAAAGTTGCTCACAAGTAGTATTATCTCAATTGACTTCTTTATAAGCAGGGAAGAAAAGCTATAAATGACTAGTACAAACTGAGAGAATACTTGAGGGTGTATGTCATTTTGCTATTGTAAGGTTGGAATATCTTGCACTAGGCTGGAGGGATGTTTTACCTGAATAAAAATATTTTTTCTCTAATTGTATACTCACAATATTATGGGAGGTATATGTACTCAAAACATACTGTAATAATTGATGATCAGTGCTAAAAGATTAAATGTTTAAATGTATAATTTAGGTGCTGCTCCATATATTCATTCATCCAAATGGTTACTCACTCATATGATTATTCATTCATCTCATTTGTTCATTTACTTATTGTATATTTATTGAGTTCCAAGTTGATAGTGCTGAGGCTATGAAGAGAAAGTCACTGTCCATTACCTAATTCATTTGGAAAAACAAAAAACAAAACAGGAAATTAGAACAGAAGTAGGCGGATTTTTCTTGCTGTTCTGTATACTTAGATTAGTCTTTGCTCTTCAAAGAACTAAAGCCAAGAATACAAACCAGTACTGTCCAATAGAAATAAAAGTCACATGTGTATTTTAAAATTTTCTAATAACATTTAAAAAGATTTTGAAGAGGTGGAATTAAACTTTCACGTCATATTTTCAAAATATTACCAGTTCAACATGTGATTGGTATTATTAATGAGATAGTCCATCATTTTTTCACACTAAGTCTTTGAGGCCTGGCGCAGGCTTTGCACTTAAGACATTCCTCAGTTTGGACTAGCCCTAACTCAAAGGCTCAGCAGGCACCTGTTACTAGTGCTACCCTATCAATACAGATTACAGACAAACTACAGGATGTACACATATAATTTGGGAGGTCACCGTTCAACCCACTACATTCCCCTAGAACTTCTAGAAGGAATGCAACTTAGCCAACACCTCGATTTTAACCTAGCGTGTCTCATTTTGAACTTCTGATCTCCAATAATGTAAGACAGTAAATTTGTATTGTTATACTAAGTTTATGGTAATTTGCTACAGCAATCATAAGAAACTACTACCATTCATTTCAAATTTTGTTTCCTCCAGCCAGTGTATTTTTGTAATTGAAATTATTGAATAAGAAGAACTTTAGCAACCTGCTGGTGGGAGAGACACGCAAAGAGATCCTGCTGACAAATGAAATCCTGGTTTGGAATGTGAGAGCAAAGTGATAATGATTGAGGAGTGGTAATGATCCAGACCCTTGCAGTAAGAGTGGCAGCAAGGCCTGGACCAAGCTGGCTGGCCAGCATATTTTGTCTTCTGATAGATTTTTGTATCCAGCTATTATCCTGTAGGAAAAGGCCCCTAGCTGAGGCTTCTTAAAGGAAGCATCAACGAGTTTGTTTAACCAGGTGAATTATAAGGGATAGGAAGGAAGAAAAAAAGGAAGGAGGGAAGGAAGGAAATGTTTAAAGTGTTTTCATATTGCTATTCATTGGCTCCCCGCAACATACCTTTTAAAAACGTCATAATATTAATATTAGAATGTCCAACTACTTTTCCATCAATTACCAAAGATATATAAGCTTAATATTTACAGCACTGACGATTTTCATAACTTAAGTATATTTTAATCATACACACAGAAGAGTGTAAGATGAAGAGAATTTTTGTCCGGCTATTTCTGGTAGAAATAAACCTTTGGAGACAAAGTCTATAAGAAAGTATTATAATAGCACATAGTTTATCTTTATTTCATTTTACAAACATCAATATTCTTCAGCTGTGATTTGGAGATGTTTTCAAATTTGGAGGGTACACGTGTCTTTTGGTAAGACTGATTCCAGAATACTCTATTTCTGCCACAACTCAGCCCTTTATTGCCAAGACAAATGCACTGAATTTATTTGCTCAATTGTTAGCATGAAATAAAACAAAGAAGGCGTAAATGGACAATCTCGGTCACTGGAGAAAAATAAGCTGTGTGCTAGTCACCTTTCTTTTTATATAAAGGTAATTATATATTTTTCTCTTTTCTTTTGTTCCCATATTCTTAATTTTTACCATTTTTTCTCCACTTCTAAAGGTGTAAATTTATTCTGTCTTGGTATTTCCCTATTTGAACCACTGATGCCAACACATACATGATCTCTTCATTTCTTCTATGGATGTCAGGTCATTAAGTTTTCAGATAATTGAGTGAGGTGGATATAACAATGACTACTGACACTGGGCAGAGAAAAGTAACTTGCCTGAAATAGTAGTAGGAACTTTAGGATTTGAACCCACATCTACCTAGCCCCCAAGCCATCCACTTTCTATTATATGATGACCAATCTACGCCCATCACAATCTCTGTGGCCAAAGTCTTGGACTTACCTCTAGGGAGATTACTCGGAGTTCCCTGTCACCCTTCTACAACAGAGGTGGACAAAGGATGGGAATATTTGCATTTTACCTTCAACTGCGATACTTGTCTCATTTATTAAGCTTGTTATTGAAAAAACAAACAAAAACAAAACCCCAAAACTTCAGTGTTTTTTGGAGGAGGCAGTGCATTATAACTATGAATATATATGCCCTTAGCCTCTTACATCAAATGATGTTTAGATGAGAATATTTATGTTTATTGACAAAATTTACTTACACCTCAAATATTTCAAAATTTTGGACTCTATTCTACAATTATATTTCATGGTTCTGATGGTCTCATTTGGGCCCACTGGCAAACTCAACACTTTATCCATTTCTTCTAGTCATTGAGAACCCTGACGGGCCATTACGCTGCAGTGCTGTTTACAATCACCAAGATTTGGAAGCTGCCCAAGTGTCCATCAGCAGGTGAGTGCATAAAAAAGCTAGGGCACATTTATACAATGGAATAGTACTTGGCCATAAAAAAGGAGGGAATTCTACCCTTTGCCTAGATGAACCTGGAGAACATTATGTTAAGTGAAATAAGCCAGTCAGAGAAAGACAAATACCGTATAATTTCACTCATATGTGGAATCCAATGAACAAACTGAACTAATAAGGAGAATGGGGACAGACTCATAGATAGAGAGCAGGATGACAGCTCTGGGGGATGAAGGCTGGGGTGGGGATTGAGCAAAAAATAAAAAAAGGAGAATGAAGTCATGGATATGAACAACAGTGTGGTGATGATGGGGGAGGGGTGGGTGGAGGTTGAAGTGGGTATAGGGAGGGATAAATGGTGGTGAGAAAAAATAAAATAAATACTTAAAAATGGTGGTGAGAAAAAATAAAATAAATACTTAAAAATGTTTTAACTGTGGTAAGAATGAATTATACTTTCATCATTTTGTAACTTTCATTAAGTCAGAAATTGGAAATGCTTGCATATTGTTTCATTTCTATAGAAGCCAATTATCTTGGCTTTCCAAATAAGTTATGACAATGTCAATACTTAAGACACTTTCAAAATTGTCATTACTTGCTTATTCATTTCTTTTCTTTTTTAAAAATTGTCTATAAATTGTGACAGGCTGCCTTCTCAGCTCTTTTGATTTAAATGTTCACTAGCTCATGTAGGAAAATCAAAATGTTCTTAATAAGGAAGCCAGTTTATTAGGTAAAGCTTGCTATCTTGTTGTTGATATTCCACCAAAACTGGGAAATCCAATGAAAACGTAACATTTATCTACTGTGGCCTTAAGGGAAGAGAACATTTTTTTGTCAAACTGCAGTTCCTTAGTCCCTGCACAAATTCAGTCTCTTACCCTAGCCTTGTCTCTGGGATTTAATATTTTGCCTTCTTAGCAATATGTTGGAGTAAATAGCAGCGGAGATGATTTTTATTAAAATACTTTCATGAAAATAATTAAGCATAATTTGGAAAGGAAAGAAAGTGATCTATGTTGCTAAAAAGGCTGAGGTTGCTTTTGTATAATTATATGGTCTCCGAAGCTAAGTTTAAATTGCGAGGAGATCTGTCAGAAAGTCAGTATTCAGCATGCTGAACACTTCTGCTAACCTTGGTTAACACTATTAGCCACTTCAATGCAAATAAAAACAATCTATGCTTCTATGAAACCAAGAAAAAGGAGGCTTGCTCCACATAAAAGTCGTTTTGAATGCATCAGTGACTAAAACTTGTATTTAAAAATTTGAAAATAATTAGATTTGCATAAAAATGATTGTCATAATAAAAATTTGTCTGGAAACTAAAATATGCTATGCATTGTACAACTAACTACTTAACACACTTTTATTCGGTTAGTTAACTAACCAAATGAATTACAGAGATAATAAAATTGGCTTTAAATTGTTACATTAACAGATGCCCTGAAATCTTTCTTAAAAGTCCATCATGGTATAAAATGTACCTATGGAATGGAAAGATCATAAGTAGGCACCTTACCCTTTAAAACCCGTGTTGTTTGACTGGTGAAAACAAAAATCTGTGGCCTCGCAGTTCCCAGGGCCAGAGAGATTATGGAGTGGGAGACAATTCCAACTTTAAAGATGGTAATAAATAAGTGACAAGCGTATATTTTAGCAAATAAATGATCCCCCACACTGAACAGCCACCCCATGTAAGGTGCTGAGGAAGAGGGAGAAGTTCTCTGTAGTCCTCTGAACCCTGGTGCTGCCTAATAAAAACAATCAAGGGATCGGAATGGCACCTGTTGTAATTTGCATGCTGATTAAACTGGGCTGCAGAAGAAATGAGCCGCTGAGAACACCACGCCGCGGTAGCCCGCAGAGCAATCAGGGGGCACCTCAGGTCACACGTCAGTATGTGCACAGGCAGTGGGTGCTATTCTGAAAGCAAGTGAAGTAGTGGGCTGGATGTGGTGGGTTACAGCCGGTAGGAAACTCACCAGGCCTGTAAAGGAGTGATATGGAAGAAGTCCAGATAATAAAATTACAGGGTAACATAATCAGCATTTTGGAAACTCTCATGATATTTCCAATCCCGGTAAAATGGTCACCTAAGACAATTAGGTGAATGGTTGATAGGGAACATGAAAAACCACGATCAACACCTTTCTGAGAATCTCTGGTTTGCCAGGGAGAAAACAACCAGTTCACCGTGAAACAACATTGGTCCAACATTTAATTTACCCAACACCAAGGACCGGTCAAGCAGAAAATGTTTCTGATATGAGGCAGTGTAGTACCTAACATCACATAATGTGCATACTCACCAGAAAAGTAGTTCTAACTTCTGGTTTGTAGAAACTATGGGCAGTAGGGGAAGAAGCCAGAGAAAAAGAGAGTTGAGAGAAGGCTCACAGCAAAACTCTGGGCAGGACCGGGCAGTGCTGCCTCGCCCTTGCTCTTGGTGAACAGACTGGTGAGGCTTTGAAGAGATTGACATTACAGGACAAGTAAGCTGAAGTGAAGAGTTTCTTCACCACCTGTGTTAGCTCAACTCCCTCATTTTACAGATAATGAGAGTTAAGTTATCTCTAGGAGAGTAAGAACCAATCTACGTTACGCTCCAGATCCTAAATCCAGAGCTCCGCATGTTCCTCAGGGTTGTGGCAGGGCCTCCCCATTCAGAGTGTCCCCAACACTATAGACTTGTGGAGAAGTCGAGGAAAATTTAAATGATGATTCAGAGGAAATGAAATATTGAACTTGAACCTGGACTAGACGAACACCTGTAAGGTCTTCTCTGAGTAATCCGCAGCTCATCTAGCAGATTTTAGCTCAGTGATTCAGGAATCCCACCCCCATTTGTACTCTTGACTTTGTGTGTAGTTTTTGCAAATGGATTAATTTTAAGAAAAATCTGACTGCCACGGGCAATTTCCTAAAATAGCGAACCTTTTGTAGCTTCCTAGGAGTAGATAGAGAAAGCATTATTGTTGCTTGTTTCTCGTTACCTTCAGATAATATTCACACAGAGAAATGCACTTCCACCCTGCTGTCAAGTTCAATTATGTGATCACTTCATCCGCACTGCTTTTATGAGAAAAAAGAAACATCATATTTAAAATATTTGAAATCAATCTAGAACATAGTAGCTACATATCCTGCTCACTTGAAAGATTTTTTGGTAAACTGTAAATTAGAACACCGCTATTCATAATTACTTCATCCACTTCTATAGTGACCTTCATAACTGCTTTGTACTAAAGCATGCTGAGTAGCTCTAGCTTCCAAATGGAGTTGAAACAAAGAAAGTCCTGAAGTCAACATTTTTCTCATGGGGCTAATGAGAATCAGCAGTGAGGATGGGCCGTGTGTGAAGATACAAAACTGGTTGTAACAGAGTAACAGGTCATGAGTTTCCTCATGAGATTATTATTGCCATTGAAAGCACACTGGTGTTGGACATGGCCCTTTAAACCCTGCTGGTAAGTCAATAGCCTAACAATTTTATTCTCTGTCTTTCATTCCAAGTGTATTGAAGATCTGTCCTCAAGAAAGGACTCAGGGAGGTGGTTCTTACATGCAGAGTAGTGGGGTGTAGTATTGATCTCTTTTTAAAGAAAAGAATAGTGTCTCCAAGTTCTGGATATAAGGCCTGCATTCCATTGTCTGCACCCAGCAAACCGAAGGGAATAGGATTAAAAAAGCCACAAACCACAAGCACAAGGACAAATCCCTTATTTTCTACACTAACTCTCTGTGTGTCCTTTTTTGTTGTGACTGTAATTATAATACAGTTCTGATAGGTGAAATGCTAATAACAATTAAAACTTATTTTTTTAAAGAAGGAAACCAGGGCAGGGAAAATAAAAAAAGTAAAAAAAGAAAGAAAGAAACCCAAGAGTATGGATATTCTCTACTCAGAGACTGAATATCTAGTCAGCTTTTCTACCCGACTTCCCTTTATAAACCCAAGAGACTCAGGTTCCACACTCAGCACAAAGGACAGTATTGGACTGTTAAATATTTTGAGTTCCAGGTCTTACTTTGCTATTTATTTAAAATAAAAACACTAACAACTTATTTCATTTTTATTTTTAAAACGACCCTGATAAGAAATATAATTCCTGTAAAAACTGTCCCGTAAGTGCCAAGAACATGTTGTTTTCACTCCGTAGCGTCCTCGCCGCTGTTCCCTGATGTAGACATCAGTGTCCCCATTTCAGGGGAAGAAACGGATTTTGCTCCCGAGTTCACACAGCAAAAAAGTGGCAAATTGGGATTTGATTGACTCGAAATTTGTGTTCTTTTCCCTTTCTCTTTTCATAGTCCTTTTTCCTTAAGAAACTAGGTGAGGTTCAGTGAAAAAATGGGCTAGATTCTGATTCTACTTTAACTCTTACGAATGTGACAATATTGTTTACTTTGGGTTTTAAGTTCTTAGAGTTCTATAAAGTAATTCCTCAGACTATACCTGAAACACAACTAGGAAGTGGACTATATATGTTAGGTGGAATTTTAAATAAATGAAAAAAATCTCTTCCAAATCTTTGACAACCGTTTATACTTTAAAAATATGTTCCCATTATAGTAATGTCTGTTTAATATTATACTCTAAACTTTTAGAGATGAGTCCCAACTCATGTGCAGAGGAAAGGTTTGCAATTTGTTTCAATGAAAAATACCTGCAATTTTTTAGCTTTCCACTCACATATACCACCTGAGACGGACGCCTCACTTCCAAGGTCATGTGTCATCAGCCTTCCAATGTGCGAGGAAGCTGGGAGTAGGCTCCAGGGTAGTTTGGAGCAAAACAAGGTCTGGACGCACTGTTGAGGGCAAATGTCATATTTTCCTCTCACTGGTATAATAGTCTACCTCATACAGTTATTTGGAGGATCAAGTGAGGTAATCACCATAAAGCATTGAGCACAAGGCCTGGCACATAGTAAATGATCTGCACGTGTTGACAATAAACAAATGTTCAACTCCCTTCAAAATTGCTACAAGTATCTCCTCATTTTTCTAACTCATAAATGTGGGTTTTCACAAATTTTATTTTCTTATGGGTGCTGCTAAGCCGTATTGCCATCATTCACTCTTTACAGGGATGCCACTGCTCCAAGTGGCAGCGAGGCCGCTGCTGTGCGGAGGGCGCTGGTCGCAGACTCGGAAGTCCTGGCGTGTGACTGGTGATGCCCTGCGTTCTCTTTCTGAGCCTTATTCCCTCACCTTTCAGTGCCGTTCTGAAAAAACGAGGCAAAGTTAACAAAATGCCTGTCCCTGAGTCAGATAATAGATGCTCAACAAATAGTAGTTGATTCTCCCATCTAAAGTACATATTTCTGGAGTAGGAAGTACGATTTGGGTTTCTCCTTATCCTTACATAGCTCATTGATCTGCATGCCCTTCATGTCTACCTAACAATCAGATAGTCTCCGACTTCATGGACAGAATGTATTTCCAACTTAATTTGACTGTGTGACCAAAGAGCCGAGTATGTGAATTTATTTGATTGTTTTCTCACTGAAATGTCTGAAATGCTCTTCTGCATCTTATAACGTCAAGAACGGTGCTACTTTCTTTGTTAACGATGTCCAAACAAATACAATGCTAAAAATAAATGGCAGGGAAACACAGAGGGAAATGAAATTTACCAGGTGGAAGATCAAGAAGAATTAAGTGTCAAAGCTCCGGCCCACATGTCTGCAAAATTGATCTGACTTAACAAGTTTAATGCAGATGGAGTTGTATTGTTTGGGATGTGTGTGTACGCATCCACATCTTTAGTGGTGTGAGCACATCTTGCAGTTATCCATTTAGAATTCTCATGAATAAATAAATATAAATAGGTTGTTTTCACTTTAAAGATTAGCTTTTTATCTGACATTTAAAACCGACCATATACTAGCATATGAACAGACAGACTTTAAAAAACATGGTCAATTGGGACATGCCCAAAGACAGCTCAGGATTACCAAGTTATTCTTTGTAAAAGAAGTACTTAATCTCTTGTCTCATCTTGATGAAACCTGTCTGTTTTTTACCCTTCCTGTAAATCATTTCGCAGTGGTGCAACCACCACCAGACTTAAAGCATGAAGCTACCAGTAATCTCACCAATTTTTCACTCCATAACTTTGTTAGGTGATTTGGTACAAATGTTCCGGTCCATTCCCCTCGCTAAACCTGTATATTGTTCAGGATTTAACTGTGGCGTCATCCTGCGAGATTCCCTTTATCCCTTCTTCCTATCCAGGACTGGCACAACGTCCTTCCTCTGTACTCTTAAATCCCTCCACGTAATATTAAAATTGTAACTTCTTGTTTGTCATATCCACTACATTGTGAAAACCTGTTCACTCTCAAATCCAGTCCCCTCTCCCACAGTGCCCAGTGCATAGGCAATGATCCACAGATATTTGTTGAACTAAACCGAATCTATTCTTGGACTTCTTTGTGTATCTGAATTTATTCCAAAGTGATCCCTAAGTTTCCACTGGTCTGGGAAGAACGTTTCTTCACGCATAACTTACCTGAAGGAGGCACTGATAGGTACTATTGTGAAAGCAATTCTGATTTGTGTTGCAGTGGTGGGTTTCCCGCTTCTCACTGTTACCGGGGAGGCTGGTACTTTCACCTCGCGGGAGTTGTGGCCTGCCGTTTGCAATGGGGGGAGTTCTGTGCATGGGATAACTCAGGAGTGAGCTCTGTGCGTGGGATAACTTCCCGTCTGTGTTTTTGGTGTTCTGCTTTGCAAAATAAAAATAATGATTACTTTTTTCTATGTCACAGAAAGGACCTGGACACTTGTCCTGCCCAATCTGACAAATAAAAGATGATTTTTACATTGATTACAGCTCTTCCTCTCTGAGAGAGTTCTTTCATTTACCTGATGGTCCCAATTATCAATATGGCGAATCTGGCCCTCCACCTTGTTTTATCCGCCCGGCACCTTGTTTCTACCCAGCAGCAGCATTGAACTCTTGCTTAACTGTTAAGGAGTAGTTATTTATACAGTCCTAAAACTACGTCCGGCCCTTTGAAGGCAACCGTGAGGCTGATATGGCCCCTGGTGAAAATGAGTTTGACACCCTTGTCCTAGTTAATAGATGTCCAATATTCAGTACAATTTTATTCATTTAGGATTGCAAGTGTCTTTTTTAAAAATATATTTTATTGATTATGCTATTACAGTTGTCCCATTTTGCCCCTTTTATTCCCCTCCGTGCTGCATACCCCCTCCCACCCACATTCCCTCCCTTTAGTTCATGTCCATGGGTCATACATACAAGTTCTTTTGCTTCTACATTTCCTATACTATTCTTAACCTCCCCCTGTCTATTTTCTACCTACTATTTATGCTACTTATTCTCTGTACCTTTCCCCCCTCAGTCCCCCTCCCACTACCCCACTGCATTGCAGATGTCTTAAGGACATTTCTAGTTTTCTTGTAGAGCTAGAATAAGAAGATACATTTTTATTCCTTTAGGAAATTGAAAAATCAGAAAACAGTTTCACTCATCAAGTTGGTATAAATCTCATCTACTAAAATGCCATGCAAAAAGAATTCATAATGCAACTAATAATACTTTATCCATAAATGATACCCAAGATCCAAGGGTGCCAGATCTCTTAAAAATTATATTCCTTCAAGAAAACAAAAAATTTATATGTGTTTTGGATAGGCAGTATTAACTTCATTTAAAAGTGAAGAAAACTAAGCAAAAGAACTATTACCTTTTCTGACATAGGAATACTAAAGCCAAAGGAGAATTAACTGACATTACATTGTTACTACTAGTATCTCTGGGATTCATTTCTCTAATATATTTATTTTGAAATTACACTCAGAACATAGAACAGTTAGAGCAAAAATGGAATCCGTTTTTGGTGAACCAATATCTTTTTCAGATAAAACAGACCTGTATCGTTTTAGGCAGAGGGCTGTCTATGAAGACAAAATAAGCAAGCGAACTAACTAACTAATAAACAAAACCAAGAAAAACAAAAAACAGGAAAAATATTCTACAAACCTCACAGAGATTTTATGTGCAACAAGCAGTACTCAACAGAAGAGAATGTAGCGGTGTCAAAAACTAGACAACAGGCCCAAAATGGAGTTGCTTACGCTAAGCCCCGCATCACCAGACCAAGACCTAACTTAATTACGGTCTTGGCTCTCCTGGAAATGGAATCTTAAACCAGTCAATCAGGAATCACCTACCCGATCAGCTCTAGTTAGGTCACCTGTCTGACAGACCCCCGCTCCGGATGGCAGGGGTGTCCAAGCCGAGGTCCCTGGGCTGCACACAGCCCAGAATGGCTATGAATGAGGCCCAACACAAAATTGTAAATTTACTTAAAACCTTTTTTTTCACTCATCAGTCTTCGTTAGTGTTTGTGTATTTAATGTGTGGCCTAAGACAACTCTTCTTCTTCCAGTGTGGTTCAGAGACGCCCAAAGGTTGGACACCTCTACAAGAACAGGACTTTGTAATCACCAATCTGCTTTATGTCTAGTATAACTTCCTTGTTCCCACTCCCTTCCACGTCTTAGAGCTCCTTTCTGCCTATATTAGGTCTGATGTTGCCTGATTCTGGAATCATTGAATAAAGCTAATAAGATCTTCAAAATTTACTCAGATGAATTTTTTTTATTAACAGTCCCTTTACTTCCTTTTTCCCACTAAAGAGGAAATATATATTATTCCATACCTTAGCACTAACAGCCTTTTCTGATCAAAAGTCAATTCAACTCATTAAGCAGTTCTTACATATGTATAACTGATTAAAATTTGCATCCCAGTCCACGTTGAACCATCTAGGTAGTTGAAATTGTATTGTGTAAGAAAGTAATCTCTCTTTGCTCATCTCCCTGCCTCTGGATTTAATGAGAGTAGAATCACCACAGAAGAGCGCAGGTGCCTGTCGGCTTCCTTGATGATTGACTCTATCTCCTTCAAATGGTTTTCTGGTGCAGCATCTGCAAGCAAAATCAATTGCACAGTTCAGGCAGGCTGTTTTTTTTTTTTTTTTTTCCTCTCTCAAAAATTCACCATGCATTTTAATGTTTGGGAAAAGTTTTGTTTGTTTTTTTTTAATAGTATCTTATTGGTTTGGGGTCCCAAGGTATTTAGAGTCAGATAATGTGTTCACTTGCTTACATTTGTCTAAGTGCTTTCCCCTGCCCCTGTCCTGAAAGTTTTTAGTATTTGATCTAAGCTGATTTACAGATTTAAAACCATTATATATGCAACATCCATGAAACGTGAATTAATTTATACAGAAAAGCTTTTTTTAATCCTCTCAGTTATAAATGTTGGATGCTCATATTCTTTAAATGGAGAAAAATCCATGCTAAAAGATAGTGGTATACAAAGGCAGAAAAAACAAATGTGTGTTTTTATCTTAAATACACAGTTTAAAAGTAATATCTGTGCTATCCCTCAGGTCTAGAACAAAATCATACAACATCCTTGCACTTGTCTTCCTCAAAAGGATATTCTAAGAACTATTAATTTCAAGAAATGCCTCAAAAATATAAAATTTTCTTGTAGGCCATATTCATACATCAAGAGTTTTTAAAATTATATTTAAACTATTAGTTTTCTCTCAAGTCTTTATATACTATCTCTTTCCCAAGCCATTTTCTAAAGCAGTGCATTTAGAAAAGATATTTACTAAAAATATTTTCTAAAGGGAGACATAATTCAAATAAAATTCTTATGCTCAATTTTCCTAGGTGTTCTGACAATTTCTATAAAGGTGATAAAGGTTGTGCTAGAAAATCATTTAGTCTATTAACTTACTACATTACACAGGTATAAGATAATAAACCCCACCAAGATTATTTATTAAGGGAGATTTTAGAAAATTTGTTTAGAATTTCTCCTTTTCCTGTCACATCCTGAACAAATTAGCAGGTAGACAAGGTATAAAACTACCAGAGATGAAGATATAGCATTTAATAAATCTGAGATCCTTTTAAACTCACAAGAGTTGTAAAGATGGTACAGAGACTTCCTTTACCACTCTCCCTGGTTTCTCACACTGTCACTGTCTTACATAACCATTGATACAATACCATTAACTAAACCAGAGACTTTATTTTGATTTCCCGCTAAGGCTCTTTTTCTGTTCCAGGATCCAAGCCGGAATCCCACGTTGCATTAGTTGTCACGTGTTGGTGAGTCATATCCCAGTGTAGGGATGCCCCACAATTTCTTTATCCCTTCCGTGGTTGAAGGGAGTTTGAACTGTTTCCAGGTTTTGGCTATTATAAATAAAGTTTCCATAAATATCTGTGCATAGGTTTCCCTGTGAACATACATTTTTATTTCTCTTGGGTAAGCACTGAAGAGTGAGCTGGTTGGCTTAGGTATTAAGCATATGTGAACGTCACAGAACACTGTCCAGCTGCTCCCCGAAGCGGCTGTGTCATTTTGCATTCCCACCGGCAGCAGTGCACGAGGTTCTGCTTGTTTCCATACATTAGATAGAATCTAACTCCAAGGAAATGCAACTTTACATGAAAATAATTTCTATCAAAATCAGGCTGCTTTTATTATAGCTTAACTCTTAACGCTAGAGCTCCTGAGGGGCTGGTCTCAGGTCTTTTCCTCACTGTCCTCATTCCCTAGAAGAAATAGATGTCCATTTCCCCCTGTGTTTTCCTTTGGGGAGTTGCTCTTCCCCAGAGCCTTATAAGGTGGTCATTCTAAGTGCCCACTTCACCTGCCATGGAGGCTTAGAGGGGGCTCAACCTGGTCCGCGAACAGAGCCCTTTTGGGGATTGACACAATTGCTCGGAGAGAAAGGATCTCTTTTTTCTTTTAAGACATTAGCCTGAAGCACTAGGTAAGCCTAGGAGAGAAACTGAAACCATCCTTTAAACATTTAAACATCAGGCAGCAGATGTGCTGAAGCTCAACCCCTGCTCTTTTTCAGTTTGTGAGTGAAGAAATTGCCTTTTTATTTAAGGTAGTTATTTTGTCACTTCCAGCCAAAAAGTGTTGTCTACTGTTCTGTATTTTTATTCATTTACACGTCCTGACAACTTACACTACTCTATTCCCGCTTCAGACTCTTCTCTGAACCTACATTCATCTCCATGATGAGAGCCAAGTTTCTGCTTGGAATGGATGACTAGAGCAGCTGAATCTCTCAGGTTCAAAGGCAAACAATTGGTTTCCCCTCAAGCCTATTCTTGCTTCTTTCTCCTGCATCTCAGAATGTCACCGCCACTTTTCAGTCTCTCAGGTTGAAAATGAAACTCACCTTAATTACTTGCTTCCCTTCACTCCCTCCACGGGTCACCCATCAGTAAGTCCTGCAGTTCTTACTCCCCAAATGTTACACAGAATCGCCTTCCCTTTGCGGCAGCTACCGCCCCCTCTCACTGTGCTGCGGTAGCTTTCCGACTGCCTCACTGCTTTGATCCCCTGTAATACAGCTTCTGTACAGTGGCTGCAGTGACCCTTTAATGATATAAACTAGGTCACATTAGTCCTCTGCTTGGAACCTTGTAATTGCTTCTAATTGCACATAGAACTCGAATTCCTTTTCCTGAACCAAAAGGCTTGTGCTAACTCTGATCTCATCTCTCCCCCAGCTTCATGCTCGGTGGCCCATGCACTGCCTGCACCCAAACACACACTGTCCCTGTGCCCCCCTCCCTTCCTTTGCTGAATGGTTCTTTTCCTTTACAGCTTAATCTAAATGACAATGACATGTCAGAGGGATCATCCCTGCCCACCCATCTAAAGCGAGAACCCCCGACCAACACCATGACTCTGCCCAAACTCCTAAATCATTCACTTCATATAACACATGGTAATTAATAATTATTTACTTAGCTATTTTTTAAAAATATGTGCCTCCACCACTAGACTGGGCAGTGAACCCCTTGTCTACCTGTAAACACCATGCTTCTAACTGTCTGCCAGCTGCAGACACTCAACAGTACCTACAGAATGAATAAAAGAAGAAAAACTGAATCAATGAATGTATTTGAAAGGGTATAACACACAAGAATTAGACTAGTAGAGGCTAATTCCATTTGGAGGGATATGGGAAGATTGCTTTGGAACAAGAAGCATATGAGTTAAATTTTAAGGAAGGGGGAGAGAGAGATGCACCGTGCATGCAGACTACTATCCTAGTGTGGATTCACGTGGAGGGTACAATTGCAGGAGGTGGAACACATGCCTTGTAGAGAAGGTAAGGCCAAATTCTGGGTTTTATTGAATACCAATCTTCATTTAGTTTGGGTGGAATGATAGCTATGGGGTAATAAAGGATGCATATGAAAGAAATAGCTATGGCAATGAAACAGGGGAAGGAATAGAGCTGAGAGGAAGTGGTAGATAATGAACAGATCTAGTGACACATGAAATATTATATGTCAGCAGAGATGGAAGCGTTAAAGCTGATTCAAGCTTGTAAACCTGTGTGATTAGGATATGGATTCCATTAATAGCGACAGGCAACCTAGGAGGGCTATGTGTGAATTGAGAGGAATGCAATGAAAGTATGAATATCCTAAAGCATACACATTCAAAAATAGCCAGCTACTTGGAAAGGTGGCACTGGAACCCAGCTAAAATATCATAGATTAGTTCATCAGCAACAATTACCAAGAAGAAATTTGTGGAGTATATAAGCTGAGGGCACTAGTCAGGGTTCAGTGCAGGAAATAGACTTCTCCAGTTATTTCTAGCAGAAAAAAAATTTAGTACATGTCATATGGGGGAGTAGATGTTTATACAATCATTATAAAAGTGGGAGAAACTTCACACCAGGAGAGGACTCTTCTCAGGCTTGTGGCTTCAAGCACCTCTGATCCAGTTTTCAAGACAACTGTTGTCACCCACTGGTCAAGAAAATGCTGCTTCTGTGGCTCCCACCACTGCTGAAGTCACAGCCACCCTACTAGGAAGCTTGGGAATGGGCAATGGATATGGAACTCCGACTGCTGCTTATCCACTGCCCCAATATGCCTGCCTGCCTGCCCACACTGGTGCAGGAGGGGTGAACACCTCACACTCTTTGCTGTCTACCTTCCAAATAGGGCACAGGTGAGTCTCATTGTAGAACCTATAAGATATCTTGAATTCTCATAGGAAGTGTGCCAAGGACATGTAATTTTTAGTCTTCAAGCCCTTAAGTTCCAAGTGATGGGGCTTCAAGGGACTAAGCCACAGTGGGCATGAATGTTGAGTGCTGAGTGAGCCCTACAACGTGGGCATTGGACAAAGGGCTATATGAACAATTTCTCACTTATTTTTGAGGAATATATGTAGAGGAATTGGAGCACAGGTGATAACTTTTCTATATAGCTATTTAGGTGTGTTTATTTATGATTTATTATAACGGTTGATAGTAGAAGGCAATTCCCAATGAGTTTTAATTAGATCTTGTTGCAAAGAAATTAACCAAATGCAGCCCATGCTTGCATTTAAAGAAAAAATAAAGTTTTGCTATCTGGAGAATTTCAAGAACATCTCTGATCCTACATCAAGAAACATTCCCCTTCTGTATTATAATCACCAATATATGTTCATACTAAAGCGTCTTTCTACCTCTAAGCAAGAACAACACTGTAGGTAACCCCATTGGAAGAGACTGGCACTCTCACTCAAAGTCAAGAAAATTTGTTCCAGGGCTACACCTTGGTATCTCCAGAGAGTAGAATCAGGAAGGTGGGTGGATGTGGATGGAGCATGTCAAGCCAGCACTTACCCTCAGTAAGTCATACCATTAGCCTCATTTTACCAACGAGAATGTGAAGGCATAGAAACATGAAGTAACTTGACACACGCCTGCCTCTAACCAAGTGGGAGAACCAATACTTGCACCTGGCATTCTGACTCAAACACTCCCCTTCCTTAGCCCTGTGCTGGAGACCTCGAATTAGATGTGATGGCTGAGTACCTCAAAGGAGAGCACATCAAATGAGGAAGGGAGAATGCTGAGTCTAATCTTTCGGTCTTTTCCTGAGTGTAAGATGCAGGCAGAGGAAGCAGAAGTAGTAGCTGAGACTAGAGCATTGAGAAGGAACTAGGGTGATAGGGTGCACACACTCAACATCAAAGAAGTAAAGGGTCACCCAGAAGGTGGTGGTTCACAGTCAGTTGGTTTAAAAATGGAGAAGCTGTGATACTAAGCACAAAGCAGATCGCTACCATCATTGCCATGATTTCATTCTGAAACTAAGGGCTCTACTCACAAAATCATGAATACAGCGAGATAGAGGTAGCTTCTGATAGAATGAGTACCACATTCCTAGTGTTCTACCCCAATATTATTTTCCCTTTTCAGTTCCTATTAATTTAAAAACTTGTTCTTGAGTCGTCCTCACTCATCCAGACATTGAGAGAACAGATAGCTCAGTGTTTGTTGTTATGAGGAACCACGGAAGAATGTCCACTTAGGATAAGTGCCGGGTCGACATGCTCCAATGACACCCACCCACCTCCCTCCTGTTTCCACTCTCTGGAGATACCAGGATGTAGCCCTGGAACGCATTTTCTTGACTTTGAGTGGGAGCGTCAGACTCTTACAACACTCAAGGAACCGTTGCATGGATGTTTAAGGTAACAGAGCACTATTTCCCCTAGGTTACTCTTCTGGTTTTATGGCAGGCAGCATTTTGCTCTAATTTATTATGCATTGCTTCACCACAGGGTTACCTACAGCATTGTTCTTGCTTAGATGTGAAAGACACTTTAGTATGAACATATATTGATGATGACAATACAGAAGGAGAATAGGATTGGAGATATTCTTGAATTTCTCCAGATGGCAAAACTTGTTTCTTTAACTGCAAGCAGGAGTCTCATTTGGTTAATTCCTTTGCAACGAGATCTAATTAAAACTTCTTGGGAATTGCCTTGTACTATCAACTGTAATAATGAATTACATATAATCAGATCCAGATAGTTATATGGAAAAGCTGTCACCTGTGCTCACATGACTCTACATATATTCTTGACTACAAAGGTCAGTGATTAGTCCAATGTTGAAGGACTGGCATCTGGTTCTTGGAACTTCTTAAAAGTTGTGGTTGATCTTGATTCCCCAGAATAGCAACTCCAAAAAGTTCATTCTGCTAATGACTATGAGGCTAACCTTGCATCAATGCAAAGTTTGCATTGTAATCATGGTTCAGTATAAAAGTAGTTTATTCTCTTTGAAATATTGTATACTCTACTCTTCTAATATTTTCATTGATTTTTGGACATTGCTATATTGATGAAAATGAAAAAAAAATGCATATTAGGGAGAAAAAGACAGAAACATAAAAAATAAAAATCACATTTATTTAAACAAAAATATACACACAGTGTACAATGAATATGGTTTCCACAGAACAATAAAACAAAATGATACTTCTCCAAATGCAAATATAAAATGATCTAACCTACTTGTGCCTCATTTTCTAGGAATACACACATTATTGGTTCATCTAGAATATATACGTAACATAAAAAAGAAAACAAATGCCAATGTTTCAGATAAGTACCACAAGAATCTAAAAATTAGATGTTAGATTAAATAAAAGAATAAAATATTCACATGAGAAGTATATGTGTGCAATGAGTTGCACCTGTGCAATGAAATGGGTATGTTATACAGTTATAGATATGTGGAGTTTGCCTTTTAAAAGTTTGAAAGTTCTTTAACATGAAATATTTTTAAATACTGAGAGTGACGTAAAAGCATCACAGAACTATACAGGCAATATAGCAATCTTGCCAAAATTTGAGTCCATATTACTTGCTAGTTAACAATACTGCACCAAGTCATCATTAAAGATGGACTGTTGGGTTGTGTCCTTTGGAAGTATTCAGATCCTTTTAGGATGATTGTGAATGCATTCATACTGTGAGTATGAAAATGCAACATCTTCTTAACTCCATTTACTCAAAGATCAGCAAGCTATGGTTGGTTTATCAGGTACTGTCACTTGTATTATGTTTTCTATCCCTGATATTCACTCTCTCTGGGCACTACGCTTAATTGTGAACCTTGTTTTCCTCTTTGTAATTTAAAATTATAAATATTCATGTCATCAATAAAAATTCAAGTTATGAGAGCTGATTGCATGTAGTTTTTGTTGGTTTTTATTATCACACAAGTTTTTCCTATTTCCTTGTTACTAATAGGCAGGTATGATTTGTTTCTTTGACATCAGAAATGCTTCAGGCTTTCTCTTCCATGCTTAGAGTGCCTAATGTGCCTCAAAAAGTAAAAATCCAAATTTCCACACCTTAACTCTATACCTAATTGCTTTGCAGTATTTTATTTAAACCATTAATTTTAGCCCTGGCTGGTGTGGTTCAGTGGATTGAGCGCAGGTCTGCAAACCAAAGGATCACCAGTTCAATTTCCAGTCAGGGCACATGCCTGGGTTGTGGGCCAGGTCCCCAGGTCCCCTCTTTCTCCCTCCCTTCCCCTCTCTAAAAATAAAAATAAATAAAATCTTAAAAAAAAAACAAGATTAATTTTATTTTCCTGTTCTGAAAGATAGGTTTTTTTCTATAGGTCACATCTGTTTGGAAAGTTCTAACTTAAAACTGCCAAAGAAACAAAAGAGATAAGATGCTGGAACTTTATGCAGCCATGAAACATAAATATGGGGGGCAGGGAGCATAGGTTTTGCAGACTGCTGCTGGGCAAATTGAATGTGGATTCACACTATGATTATCAGTCAATGCCACAGTGTTCAGCAAATCATTCTCCAGCTCTTGAGGACGACTTACTTGTTTGCTTCACTCATAATTGCTGATCATAGTTTATCTCAGACCAGTTTCTTAAATCTGTGATAAAAGTTAATAGATTCCCTATAAGATTACACAGAGCATCCTATATATTGAACTTAACAACTGATAGACCACATTATTTGGAAATCAAACACCTCAAACATCTGTGGTGACTTAGCATAGTGCCAGGGTTTAATTTGTTTAAACTAACAGTTTGGGTTTCAATTGAGCTATATTTATTAGAATCTGGGCACAGTATTACGCTACTATGTTCCCCTGATTTTAGCAAATGCTAAAATTATAAACTTAAAAATTAGTACTGAAGCACATTTTCACTGATACTCTAATTAGGCCAACATCTCCCTGAATTTAGCCTGGAGTTGTTATTGCTTACACTGAAGCTGCATTGCCAAGATTTCCCTGGCCAGACTCAGAGAGAGAAATGTTTTGAAAAGCATCCCTATGATTAAATAATTCAATTATTAATAAAATACAAACATCAAATGTTACTGATAGCCTAATTAGAGTCTTCAGAGAGGTTAAAAGCTAAAACAAAATTTCAACCACCTGAAGATGAGTAATTGTATTAATACCATTTTAATAATTTTAATTTTTTTTGTTTTTTTTTAAAGATTTTATTTACTTATTCTTAGAGAGAGGGTAAGAGAGGGAGAACAACAGGGACAGAAACATCAATTTGTGGTTGCCTCTCATGCACCCCCAACTGGGGACTTGGCTCACAAACCCAGGCATGTGCCCTGACTAGGAATCAAACCAGCAACCCTTTGGTTTGCAGGCCAGTGCTCAATCCATTGAGCCACACCAGCCAGGGCCCATTTTAATAATTTTATATGGCTTCCAATTATTTATTTTCCAGAGATAAAGTGATGGTGGCATTCAGTTGTGTGCCAGGAAATCTGTAACAGCTGGCTATCCAGCAATGACGGACCGTGATCCATAACATTTGGTTATTGCTGTGGTGTAAATACTCCCACTGTGGTCAATTTCAAGCTACCAATGTGATGTTACTGCATGTGCAGCCAGGAGATGCACAGCAGCATTCTATCATATTGCATTGGGGCTGTGCAGATGCGATTGATGTAAACAACTCAAGAATAGAGATAAATGGAAAAATGTAGTAGACTGATTAGGAAGTGAGAGCTTTGCTTATTACCTGTGTTTTCAATAAAATGTATTTGGTTGTGTTTTATAATGTCATATTTAATGATGGCTGTGTTTAATAACTAACTTCTAAAATTCCTGAAAATTTAATGGTCTACTGTCATGAGTCAGCATTAGATAGTTCCAGTGCCCCCCTGGTGTGACTCTCCTTGGCACATATCAAAATTTACATAGGGATGGGTTTGATTTGCTTGGGAAGAAAACTATCAGTTATACAAATATTTTCTTTTCCATCTCGAGTCTTATTTTATGCAAAATACCATTTTAGTTGAGGGAAACAAGGGAAGTACCCTCCATGCAGAGGCTAGCTTTTAAGAATTCAATTTTCAGAAGAAACGGTGTTCCGCTTACAAAGGAAGCCCTGGAGGCCAGGTACATGGTCTACTGCTCTAATTGGGCATTTGGACATGTTAGTACAATTTGTCAGCTGCATCAAATGACCACTCTGACTCACAGATAACTGGACTGACCAAATGTTTACAAGAAAGGATTGTTTGGGCAGAATGTAGTCACACTCATGGCAATATTTACAAGGAAGAAAATAACAAAACAACCACACAAAAAATAAATGAATGGTTTCCCCTGAGGTTGGGACTGCTTCAAACAAATACTTTCAACCTTCCGGATCAGCTGCTCTGTGAAAAATCCCCTTCTTTTTAACTGTGCTTTCTGTAGGACTCTGGCAATAGGGAAAACAGAATTGATATCTATGTTTAATAATATAAGAGGGGAAATATTTTTGAGCAAAACAAGTATCTTGTTTGGATATGCCATTTTCTTGGTTCATTTTCTGGTTAGACATGATCGCCTAAAATCAGCCTGCTGGGGTCTGCATCTTTTAACTGAATGTGTAGCTAGAAAGCACAACTGAGCTGCGTCTATACAAAGGAGATTTTAACACTTTTTGGCTTAGCCTTGGCTCTTTGATTTAGACAGCCTTAATAATTAAGAAATAATGAAGTGGTTTTCCAAGGATACTTGGAATATCTCTTAGAAAGGGTCAATATTTTTGTCTATATGAAATGTGAATTTCTTTGATGAAATCCACTTTTAAAATTATGTATAAATATAGGCATCCTCTAGGGAAATGCGGATGACTATGTTACTAATAAATAACAACTCACGTGCCTTTGTAGTTCAGGGATCACACCTTCGAGGCATCCACACTTGTACTTACTGTACAAGAAAAAAGTCTTTAAAATTTGAAAAATTAAAAAAATACCTATTGTTGGCTTTCTAGTTAAATATTTTTCTACATTTGATTCAAGAGTTTTCATTTTTACAAGTGCAAAGACAAATTCTTATTTATAAGCGTATTCACATGATGATAATTCGCTCAGTCTCTTGGAACCCAGACTGCCACTTGATATACCGAAGGAGGGTTCATAGTTATCCAGAGAAACTGCTCTCATTCCAGACTGCTCACCTTAAATCC
This sequence comes from Micronycteris hirsuta, assembly GCA_004026765.1. NCBI lineage: Eukaryota > Metazoa > Chordata > Mammalia > Chiroptera > Phyllostomidae > Micronycteris > Micronycteris hirsuta. The sequence goes on from PVJI01011848.1 coordinate 28,863, forward strand.
AATGGCACGATGAAAATAACCACAAATCCTACCACTTTCAAGTGAAACTGAACAATTCTGAGATTATAGTCAATCCCTGACATGGAGAACGAGGTCTGAAACAGACACCGAGATCACTTTCTCCATGAGCAGATCCACAGCACGCAGCCCCTCTTTATTAGAAAGGCAGTTGTTTGGCAACTGCCTCAAATATAATGCCTACAGTCATTAGCGAAAGTAATAGATTGATAGTTCTAGTATAAAATCCCCAGAGGGTTATCTAAAATTTGTATTAATTTGAAAAAACCCATGAACCTAGAGATCTGTTTGGAATCCTTATTTCAGCAGTGTCTTACTCAAGGGGCTATCACATGAGCTATTGAGAGCCCCATTCAGTGTGGTCATAGCTAAGACACGTCTGTGTAACAGGCCTCTGGCATTTCCAACTGAGATTTGTGTTCTGAATGGCATGCCCCTCTAATGAGAAAATAAAAACAATACATTCTTAAAATATGGAGACAATAGGTATCATTTGTTCAGAGTGTAGCCATCTAAGTTTTCATTCCAGTCATAACTGTCAATTTCTGCTTCGCTCACTAGCATTCTCCCGTAATTGCCACGCATATTTGGCATGGCAGTTGGGAGGAGAGATAAGCCACAGGGAAGGAAGGTAACAGGAGGCTGTCATCACGATTCTCAAGTTCTCTAACTACGGATTGGGGGCGGAGCTTCCCTGGGCTGCAGTGTAGCCATTTATAAAGGTGTTACACCAGGTAATCTCTAAGGAAGCTTCTAGTTTAAAATTTTGGACAGTTTATAGTGTTATTTTACTGGATAAGGACACATTGGAAATTCAGGTTAACAAATAATTGTCTTGCTCTATCATTAGTGATGGCTGCATATATGTCAGACGGTTTATGCAGAGATGCTGTTCTATGCCAGGCAATGCGCACTTATACCATCTACAGTCTATACCGAGATGGCTTTTGGAAAACATCTCAACGACACACTGTTGACTGTCATGAACTCAACTACATAAAGTTCAGGCTGATGGAGATTTTCACTTTGGGCGTCCTTGCAGTTTCTCGTTCCTCACGGTGTTTTGCCTGTTATCCTATTAAACTTTCTCTTGTGGCATGTTTACAACGGGGCTGCATAACCCAGGTCAGAGCTTGGAAAAGAAACCATGTTTTCGGAAAGTATTTTCCCTGCTTTACTGACACTGTTCATCCACCTGTTCAGGAGGAGTCGTCACATCTCAGCTGGATGACAAAGTCTTTACAGGCACAGCTGCACACTGTTCTGCAGTCCAGGTCTCGAGTTAATGCGACCTCATTTCAGCTCACCAGAAAGCTACGGTTAAACCTCAGAAACAGGCTCTAAGAGGACATGTGAGAAAAGCCGTGAAATGACATCGCCATACCCACCTCCCTCCACCCTCTCCTCGCTTCACTTGGAGGGAGAGCACCGCTGTCTGCATCACCTCTAGTCCTCTGGGGACCTGTTTTCTCAGAATGTCTTCCATTAAAATACTCCATGAATGAAAGCTACATGTTCCAAGCTGATCTCAACCAGCAAGAGTCAACACACAGAAGCTTAGACCTAGAAAGGACAATATTATGTAAGATTTTTTTATAATGGATTTCTCCCAGAGAAATATACTGATAACTGATTCAAGTAATTATTAGACTTGGGCAAACATCCCTGGTCATGTCCCTCCACAAATTCAAGACAATAAAAAAAAACGGTAGAGATTATCCAACAGGTGCGTATTTGTGTACACGTTGGCAGCCTTAGGTGTCAGCCTTTCCGTAAGTCCCCTCTGGAGGTCTGTAGTACTTGGGGAAAGCCATCAGCTGCAGCATGTTGAAAGCATACTTTCTGCATTTGATATTCTTCAGTACATTCTCTATGCGGCATCCTTCTCTGGTAAAAGGGGAAAAAGTACAACTTCATGAAACAGAATAAATAAATATCCTTTATTTGTTCAATGCAGAGTTGCAGCAACAGTCCAAGTAAAAATAACAAAGATTCAACTCTACATTTTTTTTCTCACAAATGATGATACATCTTACAAAATTAAATCCTAGGCCAGGCCCAATACCATTATTGCCCTCAGAAAGAGATGATTAAAGTCTCTTTGCTCTTAACAGATCTTTAAGGTTTAATAAACTCTTTAAATATAATTTGCTCCACAATACAGCTTCACTTTAATCTCATAAATATATCTGCCTTTTTATAACTCTTCCACAAATTAATTTCTTTAAAACACATTAAAATCTATATGTAGCCCTAAGGATACAGGTTCTAGGAATAAGGCATTTAATTTATTAAGTCTGGCCCTATAGATTTTTTTAAAGGAAAGTTCAATCTCTATTTTAGTTCATTATTTTAGCTGTGCAACGACGAGAAAAATGGCTTCCGGAACAGCCTGGTCCGAGTCTCCGCTTCACAAAGGAAGTGCTTGCGCACAGACGGTACAAAAGTCACAGGTGGGAAAAGGGAGCATCAGGACACAAATGAGACCTTGTTGAAAAGGATAGAAAAGTACTCTGAAAGCCAAATCAACCCAAACAATCGTTACAAACAGGTTAATTTAATTACAAAACAGAAATAGCCATTCTCTCCATAGAGTTACTTGACAGAAACGGGTTAACGGCAGCAAAGAAATAACAGGACTACCGGGTTAAGAAATCAAACAGAACGTTCTATCAGCTGATGGCGACAGTGATTTGAGCACAGTGGCAATAAAGTCTGGAACCTCCCCCATCTCTAGGATGTGTCTCAGAGTTTCAGTGTGTTGTGCAAATTCAGTCTTAATTTCTTTAATAAATTCAGTGGGAAGAGGAACAGGAGGTGCAGACCTTCAAGCTTTCAGGATTCTGTTCTTTGTCTTATTCCAAAGATAGTAATTTAAAAATTCTTCTTGAGCTAGGGAACAGTGGGAAACACTTCTCCACGGACAAAAGAGCAAAATAATTCACGGAATGCATAGTACTTCTTTTTGTAGATTTTAGGAAAAAAACAAAGAAGACACAATGCCAACATCTGTTAGTTTTAAATTCTCTGAATCTTAAAATGTAGAAATGTTACAGCATAGTCCCCATAATTTAAAGTCCGTTGTCCTTTGTAGAAAAGACAGGAATACAACACAAAACTTATTGGTATTTGGCTAAGAGTAACGCAAGACTTAAAATAAGCCACACGACCAGCAGGTGTGAGCTGACAAGCAGCAAGGCGACAGGGTAGAAGTGTCGAGAAGTTGGCTTGTTATCAGAGAGACAGCCTGTTTCAGGATCATCGGATTCATTCAGGGCTCCCTGGGTCTGCCTGCTGTTAAACAGGGTGGGGGATTAGGGGAGAAAAGAAAATAGTATAGTGTTCACACAGTAAAGAAACTCAACCTTCCACATTCTGAATCAGAACACATTATCTTATACAATAAGGCTGTTTCAGAAGGACATTTTATGCTAAATAGCCCCAAACACATCCTGTGTATCTTTTTTTTTTTGCATTGACAAATGTTATTACAAAAGGAGATTCCTTTTGCTTTTGGTGCAAGGAGGGAAGGAGAGACACTCTGATGATATTCACATGGGTTGAATCCGTATGTACAATGAAGAATCAAATAAGCACAATAGCACCAATAAACAAGACTCCAAGAATAAAACTAAAATATGAACCAGCCCATAAAAATTAATCTGATAAGTACATCTTTGGCAAATGAAATGAGAAACAGTATGTAGTGAAGCAAAAGAGCATGCCTAGCATATTTAAGCACACCCTGTACTGGGGCTGCACCTATATGACGTGTTTCACATTATAAAAATGATTTACGGAAATGGCTTGATATTTAAAATGAATGGAATATCTGACATGTCATCCTCGCCAGCCATAAGATTAGTTTAACAAAACCCCGCTCACTGCCGTCCTGTTCCTTCGGCTCATCAATTCCATTGTCTCCTGCGCCTCTTACTTAAATATCTATCTCCTGTGCACTCCTGAGCTTAAAAGAGATCCATTTTTTGCAGAACGACACTTTGAACTATAAACGATTGTAAATTACCATGTTGTGTATTTTCTGTGTAGTAAAAAAAATGGGCATTTGTAATTGGGTTTAAAAGCAGCTACAATTATGGCAAATCTTAAGTAGGCCATGCTGATACCTGTTGAAAATAAAAATTCTTTCCTATGGTATATGTCATCAGTATTCAGAATTTCAATCCTACTTAGTTGTCAAAGGGTGAGGGGTGTTGATCTCCATCAGCTCTTCCAGGTTTTGAGGCAAAAAATGTGTTGTTCAGTCTCATGAAAAGTGCTGGACAAAAGTTACTTCTAAGCAAACCCCATAGCTGCCAGGGCCCCCTCTCAACAGCTGTAGCCCCCGCACACCTCCTAGACAGGAAGTTTTTGAGCAGGTGTTGACCAAACCAGTGGCCACACTTGAACAAACGGTGGCCATCACTGTTTCAAACAGCAAATCGATCATGCTGCATGTGCTCTAGTGTTTTCCAGTGTTCAGTGACACCTAAGGACCCTAAAGCCAGTGACCAAGTGAAGTTGAAGCTGATCTAGGAGACCAAAGATTTATTGAGCAAAAAAGAGGGTTATTTTGGACTTGCCTAATTTTTGTCATCAATTATCCAGGGAACTCGGTGAGTAGTTGAACTTTTTGCTGCACATTAGGTAGGAAACAGGAAGTCGATTTTAAGGTAGGTTTCCCTCTGAATGTGAGTAAGATCCTTCTCCTACGTTATTTCTTCTATTGCTTATCAGGGTGCTTGAGATCCCTACATTGCTCAGGCCAGGGAGATATTTTATTCACTTATTCAATCAATTATTTCCAAGGTGTATCTCATTCTTTTACAATTTCTAGTTTTCATATATCCCACAGAGACTAGAATAGATTAGTAGAGTAGCACATGTAGAGGCAACTGTGATATTTATTCCATAACAGTATGGACTCAGAAGTTAGACCACTTGGTTTCAAGCTTGGTTCTGTCATCTGCGAGTTAAGTAGCCCAGGGCAAAGCATTTAACATTTAATGTCTCAATTTCCTCACCTTTAAATAGTGTTAATAATGATAATAATACCTACTTCATAAAGCTTCTATGAAGTGTTGTGAGTCAATATTTACCAAGAGCCTAGCACATGGCAAGCACTCAATAATGGTTACAATTGTTACATCATTTGAAAATGAAGAAATACACATACCTTGGTAGTGTAGCTAGAACCTTTCTCCCTAGTCGGGAAATGCGATCAAACAAGATTGTGAGTCACTGATCCAGACCCTGGTGTTCAGGGGTGGACGTGCCTCAGAGGTGGCCTGGAAGGTGCAGAGGGCTGATCTGAGCAGCTAGCTTTCATGGGTGTTTCTTAACCATGCCTCTGCAAAGAAATCTGTCTGCGCACCACCTCACCGGCCATGCTGGACAAATAACAACCATACTTTTTCAAAGAGACTGCATAGCAACCTGAATTAGTTTTAAACACCCAATCAACCACGCTGTGGTCTGGCTGAAAAGAATAGTGGGAAATAATGGGTCTAACTCATGTTTGAACAATTCTGGGAATCAGAAAAAAAAAAAACAACACTTCAAAGAAGTCCATTCCCACACACGGGTCAGTCACCGTGAAGGGGGTTTGGTCTGACGCAAGCTGGCCAGGGGCCAGCAGTGGGGGGAAGCTGGGTAAGGGCCTGGAGGCGGCTGGCTGGGTGACTGGAAGGTCCCCTTGGGTTTTCAGATGCACAAAGTGAAGAGAAAGGCTCTGAAGGGATGCTTGCCTTTTTCCTGCCCCCAGTCCTGCCTCTTCCAGCTACACAGACTTGAGCAAATACTCCACCTCTTTCCACAATGCTCTCTCCACCCCCACAGGGACAATGGGATTGTTCAGAGGATCACGTACAATAACACGGTAAAAACTTAGCACAGTACCCGGTGCAAAACGAGGCCTGGATAAATGTCAGCTGTTGTTATTACTGTTATCACCAACAGCACCCTCACAAACACACTCTTCTGTCCAGTCTGAAGGTGGAGGTAATCTGTAGTAAATCTTAACAACGTTGTCAGAAGTACAAACTCCTATCTATCTTCAGTCTGTGTATCTATGTATCTGTGTATGTATGTATCTATCATCTATCTCTCCATCTATCCAATTATTTATCTATCATCTATTTATAATCATGCAAATATTAGATTCTTATTACAGATTTAGGTTAAATATAACCACAATCTATCCTGGAGGGCCCACACATGGATAGGCTCTGGCCAGAAGGACCTTGGAGCATCCCTCACTACAAATGCAGGGGACTCATTTAGAGCAGATGGCTTTTTTCCCTACAACTACCAGAGCACACTTAACAGTTTCCAGTCTGCTTGTTATATATATGCCTTCTCAGCAAAAAGTACTATATTAAAAGGTTGTCTTTTTTTTTTTTTTTGAGGGGGCAGTTTTACAATGGAATTAGTTTGTTGTTTACTGGCTTTAATCTCCAGAGAATATGACAAAACATGGACAATGTCTCCTGCATAAGCATTCCGTGACTTAACTGGAATGGAAAGCAAGGCCTGTGAGGACCCCTGACTCCCTCACAGAGCAGACGCAAGTGCTCTTGGGGCTGTCTCCTCGCTTCCTGCTAAGAAGAGCGCAAACGATAATTTCTTCATGGGCACAAATGCACTTTTAAGCACTCTGCAAGTGCCAACCGCAAAAGAGGTGCTAAGTAATAGCATCCGTAATTTCCTCCCCAGCAATGGATGACCAACAATTCATTAGTGGTGCCGTGCAGGGACCGTGACAGTCCTGCCACTAGCTGCCGCCATTCCTGACCCAGCAGGTGGCCATGAAAGCACATCACAGTGCTGTCTCCACTGAAAACGTGATATAACCAGACATTTCGGGGCAGTTACTGAATCTGCAGGAGAAAGAATGATTTGTGCTTCCGAAACCTGTCAAAGCAATCACTTAAAATAGAAACAAGTAAAAGGAAATATCTCACTTTTAAACACATCCCTGCCTACACGAGGAGACATTTCCTTTACTAAAACCCGATGTGTGTGACTCGGTACTGGCTCACGCCCCTGCTCTTCCATCAGCGAGGACTGCAGTCTCCTAGACCAGGAGTGCCCACTGCAGGCCTCCGCTCACCCCCTTCTGACGCCTGCCAAGGAGAGTCAGGGACCCCCGAGCTCCCCTGCTGGGTCATCATTCATGAATAGTTTTGCTAGTTGATATTTTATTCCTTTAACCATTACCGCTCTTCGAGCTCCCCCAAAGGAAAACTACCAATGAAAACTGAACAGACAGTGGAATACCACTTGACCATAAGCTGAAACACTGCCATTTGCGACCACATGAATGGGTCTGGAGAATATCGCACTGAGCTACACGACTCAGACACAAAAATTTAAGAACCATATGATTTCACTCATATGTGGGATATGAAACGGAAAGCAACAGACAAATAAACAAGCAAAAAAAAAGCCTCATTGGCAAGGACAGCAGGAGTGGGTATCAGAGGGGAAAGGGGGTGGGAGAAGGTGAAGGGGGCAAATATGTGGTGACTGGGGAATACTAGACTTTGGGCGGTGAGCACACAGTGCAATATACAGATGAGGTAGTGCAGAGTTGTACCTGTAAAACGTATATAACCTTATTAACCCATGTCACCCCAATAAATTTGATGATAAAAACTAAATAAAAATCTTTCCTTTTGACCGAAAAGCTCCCATACTAAAATGAGACCATTGCACATCTAATTACACCAAGCTTGGAGCTACGGACATACCACCTAAAATGATGAGCCAAGATTTTAGAATTAATATCTTCCAGAGCTTTATTGGACCCTACATTCATTTGATGAATAGATCTTATTTAATAGACCATCATTTTCAGGCCCTGGACCGTTGGATTGGGTCCATTTTTAAACCAGCAGATCTGTGTAACGCTAGCATAGAATCATAGACTCTCAGAGGTAAAAGGGACTTTTACAGAATTTCATGTTGAATTACACATTTTATAGACAGTAAAATCAATCTCAAGGCTTTGCCTGTGCTTCTACAACAGCAAGTTGCAAGGCAAAGACGCGGTGAAGGCAGCGTCTCTGGGTCATAGCCGGCTGCTGTCACGGTCCGGTGAGAGAAGGGGACAGGGCTTTTTGTTTTCAGTTTAGATTAAGGTCTATGAAATTTAGCAACTGAAAATATTCTTAGATGACAAATTATCTACCCAATCTTTCAAAAAATTCTATTTATAATTAGAATGTTAAAAGTCGATTGCCATACTTTTTTTTTAAAGCTTTTATTTATTTATTTTTAGACAGAGGGGAAGGGAGGGAGAAAGAGAGGGAGAGAAACAGCAATGTGTGGTTGCCTCTCACATGGCCCTCACTGGGGACCTGGCCTGCAACCTAGGCATGTGCCCCAACTGGGAATCGAACCAGGACCGCTTGGTTCCCAGCCCGCGCTCAATCCACTGAGCTACACCAGCCAGGCCGATTGCCATACATTTCTAAAACCTATGCAGCTATTTAACTAGAAGGGGCATTTTAATAAAAGCACATTAAGTACGGGATCATTTCCAGTGGCCTAAAAGCAAGAATAGCCTTTGTGGCCGCTGGATCACCAGCTGCCTTTAAACTGCCTTCTTTATTCTAACTGGATTTCAGAATCTAAGTCAATGATGTCAACCATATTAAAAAGCCCCTAAATGAAGAAATTACTTGACAGACATAAGACAGTGTCCCTGCTCTGAGTGTTCGGGTAACAGAGTGTTTCTAATAAGAAAGAACAGCATTAAGCAGAATATGCACGCAGAGGAAGTGGGAGCCCTCCCCGCGGGGCATGCGTTTTAAGGGGAGGGCTACTGTGGACTGGACGAGGCCAGAGCACGGTGACCAGGAAGGAGGTGGTGGGCTTGGGAACCTGGCATACCAGAAAAGAAGGGAGACAGTGAGAAAGAGAAGAACCCCACCGGTGTGGAGAAGAGGGAAGTTCACGGTTAGATGACTGATGACTTCAATGGTCAAAGGTTCTGTAGTCGGAAGCCTGGGCCCCCTTGAAAAGCAACGGACGTGTCTGCCGTAAAGAAAGAGACCTCCTGCGTGCCCTGAACGGCCGGCGAGAGCTCCTTCACACACAGCATCTCACCCACTCCTGACAAAGGGTCACAGCGTTGGCGGTGGTATCTCCACAGGCCCAGAGGGCTGCACGACTTGCTCTAAGAGCAGGGCAGGGTTTTCACCCCTGTCTGGCTAATGCAAAGCCATCTTCCTCTTGCTTTCCAATTGGGATCCTTTAAGCACAGGTTTCTCAGAAGCCGCAGGTGTGATTTCTTGCCAGCTGTTAGAGCAGACTACTACGTGACCTCTAAGGCTACTTCTATCTCTGCCTTCCCGTGGCCCTTTGATTCTGGGACAACATAACTGCAGGACTCTGGAGACGCGTATTTTTCCTACCGACAGGTGACATTTCAGCAAGAATCAGTTGGGGCAGCTGCACAAGCCAAAGGATGCAAAGCATGTTGGCATCACATTGGTCTCTCAGGTTGCTCCTGCTCATTCTCATCCATTTTCCTATTCTAGTTTCAGAATTAAAAAGACAACCTAACCTATTTATCTATCTTCAATTTAATTTCTCCTTGGTATCACCTTTTGTACTTTTCTTGTCATGTCACTCTTTTAGGTTTAAAAATACCTGAAAAATGGAAATATCTTTTTGCCAGGAAAAGCAAGGCTCCAGAGTGACACTTTCGGATGGCATCCAAACGTTGCCTTGAAGAGAAAGAAAGAACATACGCCCAGAAAAACAACTCAAGAAAAGACAGGAAAGTGGCTGGGTATCGAATGTAGATGTGTCCTAGAAAATAAAAAAAAAGAACAGGACAGGGAGAGAGACATAATGAGATGAAAGTGTAATTGCTTCCATCAGATCATTATCAGAGAACTGATTGCAGTTTTGATCTCTGAATTTTAGAAAGGAGAACATTTGGATGAAGTCCAGAGAGAAATATCACAAGTGATGAAAGAACGGAAGAAAAACGCTGATGAGGAAGTGTTTAGGGCTAATTTTGTTTGGATAAAGGAAGACTAATACGCGATGTGATCACTGCATTTAAATGTAGATAAGACAGTGGTAAATACTTTTTGAGATATTAATTTGTGTTTTGCTCTCTTCTATTTTAGGCTGTGGTATAGCGCATGTGCCCCAATGATTTTAGCAGCGCTGAAAGCAAGAGCTGCCTGGACTAAATAGATTTGCCCTTCTTTAATCTCCTGATGGGGAAAATGTGAGGTGTCGATTGAGTGGGAAAGGATCTTTGAGGGCAGAGAGGGAAAAGGAAGGAAAGGAAAGAAGGGAGTGAGGAAGCGAGGACAGGAGGGCGAGAGTGGAAGAGAGAGAGGAGTGATGACTGGGGAGATGACAAAGGACAAAGTTTGATGCCGGAAGGGTGGAGAAGCCTTGTGCGTTGTTCCGAGTGGTGTCTGGTGAAGGCGGACCACCCGAGGGGGAGGCTGGCCCTGGATCACGGGCCAGCTTCACCAAAGATTCCCTTGTTTTGAGCTTGGCTTGGATGCAATGAAATGAAGGAGCGTAAAGGTACCGTAAGGGATAGGAAATGAACACATCAGTGGCGGATGGCTGACAGAGAGAAGCCTTCCAGCAGCCGCAGTGCAAGATAAGGCCTGCAGCAAGAGGAGCTCACAGCACTGGAGACTGACTTCCCACCACCCTGGCTGATGGGAGCTGAAACGTGGAATAAAGCCTGTTCGGTAGAATTCTTTTAAAAAGAAGGAAACCAAAACCCCAAAACATGACATCTTACATAAACAAAAACAAGACATCTTAGTTCGTGGGCAGGTAAATAGGCCAATTCCACAAAGGAGTAAGTACACAGAGGTAGATACACGCCTACAACTCATTTTCTACTTCCCATACAATGTAATTGCACAGGCTCGCCAACAAGATGACTACGTTTTAATTGCTTCAAAGTAGCAGTCAGAGAGCAGCAAGGAGGCGAGCCAGAAAAACATTCTGTGTTTGTTGCTTAAGTACTTAAAAATATAAACAACCATTATCTCAGTGCTCTGGTTGTCATTCTCCTGGAGTTTGGGATACCTTTTATGTGCCAGTTACGAGGAAATTAACATGCGAAAATAAGACTTCTGAATCTGCTCTTGATCTGCGCCAGACAGAGGATAATGAGGTAAAGCCATGGCCAGCTGGTTCCCTGCTGAAGCCGGGGACCTGGCAGAGCCTGCCTGATTCCAGGGGCTGCTCATAAGCTCCCGAAGAAAAACAGAGTTCCACACGGACCCATGGGTATAGCCTGTGCTGTGCTGCAGGCAGCCTGGGAAACGTAGCAGGTATCAGTAACGAGGCTGTTTGGATCCCTGTAATAGGAGAGAAAGTCAGCCCAGCTACCTAGCATCTATGCAGTGAAGTCTCAACTTCTTCCCTTTAAAAACGGAGGATGTTAACATCTATCCAGCAGTAATATTGGGAGATTCTGTAAATGAATACCTACCACCTTCTCAATAGTTAGAAACAAGTAAATAAGTAAATAAATAACCCGTTCCCCTCAGCCCCCACCTTGCTAAAGCTCAGTTCTTGTGCAGGCAGACAGTGAGTACCTTGAGCAGAGTGCAGGTGCTCAGCTCTAGTTCTTTCTCATTCTCTTGAGCGCTGCACACTTCACCTTCCCGTAGTGTGCACGCTTTCTCTGGGTGATGATATCCAGTTCCGTGACCTCCCTATCATTTTATGCTGATGTGTCTTAAGTGTATCTCTCTCGTTGAGACCGCTTCTCTGAGTTACAGATACATATACTGTATCCCCATTTGGATGTCTAACAGGCATTTTAAGGTAGTAAAGGGTGGCTGAACAGGCCACCATGAAATAGGCCACATTGGCATAAGGATTATTTTGAGCTAACGGCACTTGAAAAACAGCAGGTACAAGAGGGCACTCTGACCTCAGCTTTCCTTCTTGAAAGCAAGAGAGTAAAACCCCATGTAAAAGATGCCCTCCTATACCAGGAGGAAGGAAACATTCTTATCACCAGAGACAAGGGGTCAATGCTGAGAGAATCCTACCCAAACCAACTTTGTTGAAATAACTCTTATTTTCCCTCTCTATGTTCAGCCCAGTATAAAAGCATTTAGGTTTTGATATTTCTTAGAGTCTTTGTTTTCTTATAAAGATTTCCATGTGTGTATAAAATTTGTATTGTTTTTTCCTGTTAATCTTGTCTTATGCCAATTTAATTCTCAGGCCCCGTGGGAAACCCTAACAGGGTAGAGGAACAGTTTGACCTCCCCTACAGGTTCAAGGTCAGATGTTAACTTGAGTCCACCACCTCTGCCACCCTTGCAAATCAGCTGCTCCCTTCCTTCCCATCATAGAAAAGGACACTCACCCACTCTTAACACACTCACATTAAGCACCTCAGTTCTCCTGGATTCCCCTGCATCTTTGCACCCACATCCATCCATCAACCAATCAGACCACTTCGAGCCGTCTCCACTGCTGCAACCTGACTGGGACCCCCGTCACTTTGTCACTTTGCTCTTGTACTAACAGAAGCAGTTTCCCTGCCTTCACCACTCTTGCCCCTGTTAAGTTTCACCAAATCCTAATGTATCCACTTAGACACACAGCAAAGCAATGAAGGCACATTCTGGTTGCATTTTAAAACCACTTCCCAAAGAACTTGTCTGGAATGAAAATTCAGCTGCTCCAGCTGCCCACAGGGAACCGAGCCGTCAAAAGAGCAGCGGTGCTTCCCCATCCGGGGGGAGGCGGCAGTATTTTCAACCGCTCAGCACCGAGACCAAAGCATCTCAAGGAGGAAGTTCAGCTCCATCCTCCTGCTCCGTAACCCGCCAGGTTCTCAGTTCCTCCCACCACGGCCTTGTCTGTGGTAACAGGAAGCTAGAGGAATCCTGCCAGCCTTTACAGAGATGGAATCCTGCTTGCTTCCGGCCTTTCGTGTTGCATCTGAAATGGACAGAGCTGAGTATGGAGCAGCTCAACAGGAGGCGCCCCGTCCCCGGTGTTGTATATCATCAACCATTCGCTCCAACCCCCTCGTTGGATAGGACCCTCTGAAGGAATCAATTTAGACTTTCACCCTTGGAACTGTTAGAGTATTCATCCTTCTTTGTAAGGACAGGGTCTCTTTCTTTTTTTTGTCTCTAATCTCTTCCCATTTCTGTCTCCCAGTTCTCTCTTTACTCCTCCCATCCCAGGCAAACAGCATGATGCCACAATCTGTGTTACCTGCTTCCAGAACTAAAGGCCTCTGAAAAATCCTGGGGAGGAAAGATACGGTCAAGAATTTTAGAGCTTAGATTTGCAGACAAGTTCATGGCTAAAAACAATAGTTACACAGCTATGAAAAAGGCAGACTATACAATGTGAGATATACCAAGGAGGAATAACTCCAGAGTATAACTCAAAGTGCATTACATATATTATCACTAATCTCTGCTATAGGAAATGTGTCTTAGAGAAACCGACTTTTATGATGGTCAGGAAAAACTAAGCAGAATTTCAGTGGCTAGAACCTGGGTGGGGTGGGGGATGTAAATGACATAGAGAGGATGAAAAGGGGGAAATATCAGATGTATTTGGAAATGACCCAGTTGGCTTTGGTTATAGTAATGGGGCAGCAAGGAAATCAATGGAGGCAAAGAAATTAAATGTTAGCATGCTTTCTTTCTTTTTTGCTTATTTATATATTTTAGACATTTTCTAAAATAAACACATATTTTTCAACAAGAAGTTCACCGACATCATTTTAAAATGAGGCTGGACCATGCTGCAAATGTTCGTGTTTGATGGCACAAAAACTGCTCTGAAAAAATGATCGCAAAAGTCTGACTGGCTATGTGCTGTTGGAAGCACTTTGATGCAACAGGTAGGATGGCTGGAGCCAGAACTGCAACAGGAATGGAATGAACCAGAGACAGAGACCAATGAGGATAACTGATGCATAATTGTGATTGCACCAATCACAATTGGAGCAGGAGGATGGAGCTGAACTTTCTCCTTGAGATGCTTTGGTCTCGGTGCTGAGCGGTTGAAGATATTTCCGCCTCCCTCTGGACGGGGAAGCACCGCTGCTCTTTTGTGATAATTGAGGCAAAGAGTGATGAAAGATTGAACTTGGAGTGATGGGGCACAAAGAAGTTACAGAGGCTAAACGAGAAGTAATCTGAAGGAAAAAAAAAAAAAAGCCAGAGTAGTATATGTTAAGAGTTTAGATAGGAGATCAGGGAGGAAAAAAAAGTAAAAAAAAAATGTTCAGGATTTAGGGGAAAATGCATCTTATTTAAGCACGCTATGTTTGATGCATATAATAAAAGATAGGTCTATAAAGACTCTATACCACATTCTATACCCTAAATTTGGAAGTTTCCTGCAAAACGTGGGTGAAGCCATGCAGGCCGGGAGTATGCGCTGAGCAGAGATGAGGGCTAAGGGCAAAATAGGGGAATGCCTGTGTTTGCAAGACCAGTGAGGAAGGAAGCCAGTGGGACCAGGGACCAGGGCAGAAAACAGTCACAAATTCAAAGAAAGGTGTTAACTGAAGTGACAAATGCTACAGCAGGAACAAGGAGCGTGCAAAGTAAATAAATGTCATTGGGCTTGATTACACGACTTGGAGCCTTCAATCTTCAGTAGAACTTTAGAAACAGACATTGGTAACAAGCAACTGATAAATAAGTGATGTTGCCCAGATGACAGCATCGTATTCTACCTCAACGACTATACGTCCAGAGACGGGGCAGCGAAAGAGGAAAGCCGGCACAGGCCTCAGAGAGGCAGCAGGGCGGTGAGACTGTTTGAGGATAGGAGCGGTATGCACACTTGGAGGCCCAGAGGAAAGAGGGAATGGGGGAGATTGAAGGTTATGGGATAGTTGGGCATCTGATTCTTTTCAGGAAAAAAAAAAGTAGAGAGTTATGGGTTGAAGTCTAGCTATAAAACAGGGAGTTTTTCCTGTTTATCAAAAAGTCCTGACAAAGTGGGAATCCACTGACCTCAAAGCGCCCTGACTCATCGGGACAGGAACTGAAGATGAAGGTGTTGCAAGGCTGGGTGCAGGGGATGTGGGAGAGGAATTAGAAGCTTAACCTCTTTGCATTTTGTGACACAATCACAACCTTTTGCAATAAATTCTCAGTGGTTTAGTAAGAAAATAAAGCCAAGATTGAATCTCTGATCACCGAACCATTAATGTCACCATAAATCAGAATGTTTGTGGGGCTGCCAGTGTGTTTGGAGTAGCACCAGTACGTGAAACTTTGAAACCCAATGTCATGTAGATCCCAAGAGTTTCTGCATTACATTTACACACAACCCTCAAACCAGTGCGTATTTGTCCTGATCAATTCCTTTTTTATATGGTTGTTTGGATTGAAGCCTTCCGATGACCCTATGAACATAAACTACTACTTATTAGAGGCAAATACTTTATCAACACAACAAATGACTATGCTAGAATTCATTGTTCTGCTTTGTTTGTAATTTCTAATACAGCTAATGATATCAATTATCTGACACTAGATTTTGTGTCCAACATATAGCCCTGATCATGCTCACGGGGAATGCCAATAACTGACTTCTCAGAAGCAACTACTTGGATAAATCGATGATCTTAAAAGATTCCCAGCTGTTCTCTCCCTATCAGATGGATACTTCCTTTTATTTTTCTGTTTAATGCTGAGGATTTTCTCTTCTTTGTAAAAAATTAGTACTGTCTTAATATGTTATAGTCAATTGACTATGGATGCTGATTAATTTCCCCTTTCGATCTGTGCCTCTCAGGCCCTCTAAGGATAAAAAACTACAACTCCATGAAAATAATAATTCCCAAGTTATCTGGGATAAAAGTAGGTTGGGGAAATGCTAGGTTAAAAAAAGCAAACTGGATTTTTTATTTACTTATTTGTTCAAGGAATAGTTTTACCTACTTTGTGCCTTGAATAGTCTGAACCGAGTGAAAGTGATAGGAAAGACGAGGGGCAACAGCACAGGAAAAATGGGTGGACCCTAAAGCGACAGGGCCCGGCACTTCAGAGTGAGGACTTCAGCATTCCCCTCTGCGTAGTGGGGAGAGACACGGCCACCTTCGTATAAAGGTACTTCATACAAAGTGACTATGCTAGAATTCATTGTTGTGTTTCTTTTTCATTTCAGAGGCCTCCAGAGGAGGACAAGGAATGTATGAAGTAGAAGGGAAGGGAAGGTACTTGAGAAAAGAGAACAATTAAGAGACTACGGCGGTGGGCCAGGTGAAAAGTAATAAAGGTCTGGAAAAAAGCAAAAGAAACACAAATGAACGAGAGATGGGGAAGGGGGGGGTGTGATTTGACATCTTGGAGAAAAAGCCTGATAAGAATTCTAGGCAGAAGCGGTGATTATAAATTCTAAGACCCAGAAAAGGGTATTTTATCTTAAATTCAGTTTTCCCTCTCTGTCCCCCTTTGTAACGACACTGATGCAGATAACCAGACTGAGCCTAATGCAGCCAACATTCCTGACACTTGCTACAATTTTCTGCCATAATTCTTGAAATGGCTGTGTTGTTAGCCAAACAGATGGCTATCAAGACAAATATAAAACATCACTCAGAGCCAACCGTGGTAATTGCTTAGAGTTAACTTTTTCTATTAAAATAAAAAAATGTGTCAGTAGCTTCATTCTAGTAGAACCAAGAGAATTCTGGGGGCACCTGAGTTTCTTTTTCTGTTGGTTTGGTTCACGCTTTGTTGCACACTGGCCAGAAACCGCATTCTGTATCAACCCTCTTCTCTTCCATTTCATACTACCTACAGACACAGAATTTAGAGAAAAGATATTTTCCTACTTTTCTCTTGTTTTGATGACTCATACATGGCATGAAGTTTGTCTTCAACTCAGATTGTTGGAGCTAGAAGGGAGCCCCACCCGCCCAGAGCTCACTGGGCCCGATCCTTCATTTTTCGGATGAGGATGCTGAGGCCCCCAGAGGAGGACAAATGCAGAGCTGTGGTGCAGAGCTGGGAACGTGTGCAGATCAATTAAACTGATGCTGTTCTTCTGCTCCCACACCATGAAACAGTCTCCTGTCAGCCGCTCCCTCGCAGATGGGAAGGAGCCACTCTCTCACCCGAAGGTCCCTGTATCCTCTCATGACACACGGTGAGGCTCATTCTCATGGGAAAATGTGCCTGGGGATTTAGGAGGGAGCCTAGCTGGAGGCCATGCATGTATGACTCATGATGTTTTCTCTGCTCCTCAACAGTCACTATGGCTTGTGGTTTATTTTCCTGGACAATCAGGATGCGAAATTGGTCTTTCTGAACCTGCCGAGGTGGCTGCTGCTGCCCCACCTTACAAACCACAGGTAATTGCAGGAAAAGAGAAAAATGAAGGGATGGGTTCATATGACACTCATTCATAAAGCATCAACTAGGGTCATGGAAAGTTCCGGATGAAAGGTACTATTTATTGAGTGCTGACTATTTGTTTTAGTTACTCTCATCTGCGGATATCTGAAATTCTGAGACACGGCCCCATGCAGGAGAATATGCACGTTTGTTGCAAACTCCATGTGCTTGTATTATGTCACCCAGCAATCACAAGTCTGAGAACACACCTGAACAAACACCTCCGGCAATTCAAAATGCACGAAGTTATTCACTACAGCACTAGGTGTAATTGTAAAATATTGGCAGACAGCGTAAGTGCCCAACCTAGTGATTAGCTGACTTTACAACTGCTTGTCACTTCACCCTCATGACCTTTAACTTTCACACCATGACTGTGAGGTGGGTATAAAGGTCCCTTTGGCAAATGGGAAAACTCAGAGATATTAGGTAGAATCTCCAAGCTTACCTGGTAAGAAGAGATAGTGATAGGATTTGAATCTGGTTCCTTCTGACTCCTAAGTCTATGCTCTTAACAGCTGTGAGATACCTTCTTTTTCTACATTCCACATTGTGCAAGAAACTATGTAGATATAGAACCCACAGGCGTGGCTCACAGTCTACCCAGGATAGCTCATCATACTCAGAATACTTAGAGAAAAACATGTAGCGTGACCATAAATGAAATGAAGGTTTTGAATCTAAAGAGTTCTCAGTGTGGACTTAGCCTTAGAGTTCTGCACACCCCAGTTTGCCCCAGTTTATGCCTATTGCCCCAGCAGGATTTAGGTGGAGGGCATCTAGGTAAAGAAGCGCCATATGATAAAGGAAATAAACAGAAAGAAGACCGAGGCACAGATTTGAGGTGTTGGCCGTAGTTGTTACACGCTTGCTCTGTGAGTACGTAGGGACTGGTACTGATGTGACAGAATGGCCAGGAGATGAGGGGAGACTGAAGCAGAGGGCCTGCAGGGACAGTTTGGTGAGAAGGAGATGAAGTTACACCACAAGACCGTGCGATTCTACATGATACACCGGGTTTCAGAAAAATTAGTTTAGAAAAATACAGGGTAGCTTGAAAGAAGAGAGACTGGAAACAAAAGCCAGTGAGGAGAATATGGAAGTAATCAAGGTGTGAGACAAATAACAGGATGGCAGAGACAACCCGTCAAAGCCAAAAGTCACCGCGAGGGGAAGATATGGCAGAATTTCAGTCAACAGACAGATCATTGATACTTGTATCACTGTTTTTGATTCCACTGGCCCCAGCTTCTGGTGCCATTGTCGTGGGCAGCAAGAGAACAACAGGAGTTGGCTTCATGCACTTATGAAGCTCTGGAGCTAAGGGACAGGAGCCAAAAAGTGCTTATACTTGTTAAAAAAAAGTGATGGGAAAATTGTATCATGTACCACAGAAAATACAGGCAAACCAAACTGCTGTCACAGGCAACCTAACTTCAGCAAAACGGCATCATGTCACAGTGAATGAAGTATGCTACTCAAATTGTGTTGGTTCTGTCCTATATAATGTGTACACTTGGTTTGGCTTTCTAGGTGTACGAGAGCTAGAGGCATAGGGAGTCTATGCCTGGCTTCACGTTTGGGCATGTGTAACATCACACTGAGAATAGTTTGTGTCAGAAAGGAGCGTATGTAATGACTGTTTTCTTGAGGAGGCCAACATAGGACTCGAGTTTGACAAAGAGTCATCTACACAAATAAGATTGCTTTTTACATTGCTGGCTTTGACAAGGAGGTAGTTACTGGTGATGTACAACTTAACAGTTGAAGTGGACTGGTGTATTGGAAATCACATGGCAACGGGATAGGAAGAAAATGCGGGATTAAATAACAGCAGCAGTTGAGACCCCATGAAGAAGTGTAGGCTGCGCATGATGAATTATGGAGGGAAACCATGGAATGAAGAAATAAAAGTCATAAAACTAACCATGTAGGCTTTGATGGATACTCATTACTTAGTATAATAGCTGCCCTTGGCTAAAATATGAGCTTGTGGTTATGTGGTGGACATAAAATACATTTCTTTCTAGAAAGATGAATATATCAATAGGTAGGAACTGTTTTCTGGCCAGATTAATAAATGACAATTTTCCAGATGCATTTAAAGACAAAGCACTAAGATGTAGTGAAGACAATTCAGATGCCGTATCTAACTGTCCAAACCCACAAATCAATGAGCACATGGCCTGTGGGTCACATTCATGGACCGAAGGGGTTGATCTTAGACTTCTAGCAGGTTGCATTGTTGAGCTCCATAACCTCATGGTTCAAATATGTGCTTTCATTACTTTTTCTAAATAAAAATACATAATTCATGGAAACTCAGGAGCAAAGGAGTTTGTTCGGGGGCGGCACAAAGAACTGACTTTATGTAAGGAAGTTCCAAAGTTAATCTAATGGTGATCTAAGACAGTCTTATGTAGCTGTATGAAGCTAAAATGGATTGGGGTGTTTCTCTTTTTGTTTCAAAGAAATGTATTCTAATGGATTTCAATTTAGTAGCAGAGGAATTTATTGTCACTCACATTACCTTAAAATGCTTGCAATTAGAGAAACATTAATAAGAAGTCACCACTGATTAAAAACCAAAATACAAATTATTAGGTTGTAGTTTCCAATACTTCTATAAATTGTCAGTCCGTTAAAATAATTCTCAGTAGATCACACAATGTATTGTATAAAGAAATTATCTATCTATCTATCCATCTGGCATGGTACTTATGTACTAGAGAATCAGAAAATCCTAGATTTGAATCTAGTTTTGCCTCTTGCTACCTGTGTTACTGAGACAAGCTATATCATTTTGTTAAACTTCCATTCTGTCATTTTAAAACTGGGGATGATAACAGTATTATCATACATAGGTTGATAGGAAAGTTAGACACAAACACAAATAAGCATGTGCCTATCTGGCATGTTTAGCATCCTGGCAGGTATTAAGTACTCAATAAATGGTAACTATAATTATTAGTGTCATTACAAATGGCATTATGTTTATTTATTAAATAAATGACAATGAAATAATCTACAAGGTCTCTGTACTAATGACTAATGAGTTTTGAAAAACAGACAATACAACATAGAACTGTCTCTGTAAAAGTCATAGTAATGGTTTCAAGGGAAGAGCATTTAGCTATTATTTCTAATAATACTTTGTTTTTATGATTTATTTATAGGAACAATGCATATTACATTACACTCTCTCTAAATATTTTTCTAAACTTTACAAGTACAAATTTGATGGGCTGTTGAAGAGAGTTTGGGCTTTTTATTAACCAAAAGATGTTGAACTTGTTTGCTTTTACCATTCCACATTATGGAACTTATTTCTCTTACATTCCTATTCCATGTCTAATCTAATAATATGTAAAGCAGAAGAACTGAGTCACTCAACCTTATAATTTATCTCAGTGTACCTGAAATAAGCATTTAACTTTGATTATGTTTTGCTCTAATACTCTTAATCAAAAATTATTAATATATATTAGAATTTTTGTTCAAATATTTACACGATGAATAATTATAAGTATTTAATCTCTTATAATAGAGATGATTATCAGAGAGGCTGGATGCAGCCTGAATTATGAAAATGCTTAAAGGTTTCTAAAGAGAAAAGATGTTGCTCTTTTATTATTAAACTAGCTTACTTATTCCCTAGGTATCACTTAAAGCTTATTTTTACAGACATCACTGCCTGATTACTTAAGCATAACTCATGTTCTTCTGTTCATAAACAGAAACTGAGCAATTGCACATAGAGATAAATTAAAACAAATACATAGGTTTCTTTCTCTTCCCTCCAGTGCTCCATCAACAGGCACACACTCATAAAATAACATTATTTCCTGGAAAAATTCTAGTCTAACATACACTGAACACTTTTACTTAACATTGTTTTGAACAAAATGCCTTTATTCTATCCACTGCCCAAATGTATGGTGTTTAAATCACCTAGTTTCCTAGACAACAATTTCCCAGACGGGGTTCGGGAGGTGCTGATGGACATGCGGTACTGGGGCAACAAAAGCCCAGATTCTTTATGGTGGAATCTTCCTAAGATGTCAGGATGCAAAGGTGTGGGGGGCTTCTGGGAGCTGGCAACGCGCCATTTTTGCACTTGGGTGGTGGTTTCTCAGGTGTTCACTTTCTCATTATTCATTGAGATGTACACTTATGCTTTATTCACTCTAATATTCATATCTGTACTCTAACATTATGCACTGAGATATTCTGAGGGAATCCATTGAGAAATGGTAGCGCTTCTCCTCAGGCCGACGCTACGTGGACGCCAGCATTCCGTGTGGACAGAGAGGATATCCGTATGTTGCTGGACACTAGTGACGTGGGTGCTGCCGCTGGTATTTTGTCTCCTATTCTTTGTCCCAACAGCAGGCCACCACATCTTTATAAAAATGGAAGTTAAAATTATATTGCAGTCATGGCCCAGATTATCAAAAATGCTTCAGATACACTTGAGTGTTTAATCCGGAATTTATCTGAGTCCCTCAACTTCTCTCCAAGAAATCACGGAGGTGAGAACCTAGACACGTGAGAGGACAGCGAGTCACTAACTGCCCATCTCTCTACCCGAGAGCAAGAAGGACACAGAAAGAACCCAAATTCAGGTCTTCCTGTGTCAACTATTACCAGTGGCATGGACTCCAGCAACTAATCTCTCTTTCCCTTGAGGCTTAACTTATTCCTACTGAACGCTGGCCTAAAGCTGTGTAAGTCGGCACCATCATTTATTCATTTCCGTGGAATCCAATTTTGGACTTTAATAATAAAATACTAAATGACGCCTAGGATGAAATGAATGTGTCTTCCTAAAAGCCCAAATGGTTTTAGGGAGTTATATGGGCACTGGAAAGATCTGCTGGGTTTTTTTCCTTGGAAATATGTTATGATTCTAACCAAGCTATCACTTAGTGTATTTAGTTGCACATTATTATACACTACCAACCTTTGCCTTCCACTATTTCTTCAGTAACATTGCTGACCTTTTATGCATTTATTTAGAAACTGCTTGTGGAAGTGTTCCATAGGTCATCTGAAAACCCCTGTGATCACCCTGTATGCTGTTTTGTCACCCTCTATTTTGCATAGAGTAAAACGCACAAACCCAGCCGACCTCCCCGTGCTCTGGGTAATAACATGCCGGGCCACAGTGCTTTGTTTTTCTCTCTGCTTCGGGAGAAGTGAACGCCTTCCGAGCAGCAGCTGGAAACACCACTACTGTGTCTGAACGCTTTTACATGCACATATGAGATAATCACTGCTGCAAGTTCAAGTTCATTACAGCCTCATTTCAAGTTCCAGCTGGGAATTAAACTTAAATTGAGACTGAAATAGGTTTTGTTATCCCTATTGTGCTGCTTACGGGAAGACAGTGCACGTTGATGGGGAGAATGATTGCCTCCAGGGCTGAGAACACGATTGGAAATAGTTCACAACACACACACAAATCTAAAAAGCAGGTGATTCCAAAGATCGTCCAGAGAGTCTTTTTTTTTTTTTTTCCACTAGGAACTGACTTAATGGTGGGTATCCATCCACCTGCCTGGATTAAGGATCTGCAACATTTCTTTTAATATTTTCTGATCCATTTCATTCCTAGTGCTGTGATTATAGGAGGCTGGATAATGACAAAGGATTCCTAACACATGCTTAAATATATCCACAGTCAGAGAAGGACACTGGGGGGCACCAATAATTTAGGGGTGGCGATAATAATCAACGTAAGGGACACAAGCTTTATTAAATATGGTCTGTAAAAGGGAATAGATGGAGGTCTCTTTAACTGCGGTACCTTATTAGAACAATCTGTTCTACTGAGCTGGTATGGATGCTTCAAATAAGCTAATTTAAACTATAAGCATTGGCTGAAGATTGCCTACTGAGGTATTTTAGGACATAAGAGTGACCAGGTACGTGTGTGTGTATAAGACCTCATTCACTAGCTTGAACCTTTGAGATTCTTGTCTTTGCTCATTAATTCAATAAATGGTTTTGGTGGACCTACTCTGTGCATTTATAATTCCAAAGTCATAGGAATCATGAAGCTGTTATGCATCCACTTTCAATAGCATAGTGGATTAAAGTTGTTTGGGTAGTTAAATAGGCCACTATTAATATTAATACTGACAATCCCTGATTTCTAAGAAGCACCTAACAAGAGTTTCACACCCTGCATTCCTTCCTTTCACTGATAATGATACACAGGACTCTGAAGCACAGATGGACTCTGGACTTTGCATACAGTAGAGGCCATGGTATATACAACCATCGCCCCCAAATTCATAAAGCAAACAGGTCTTTGTCAAACAGCAAACTGTTTCCTATCCTTTATCTGGTTCTTGCGCATGCATGAAGACGAGATGAAATGATGCCCATTAAATTCTTAAAAACTCTACAAAAAGGGAATTATCTTTTCATCTGAGTTCACTGGAGAGATAGAGCTATTCATATAACACCCTGGGTCGTCAGGATTTGTGATAATAAAGTCCTCATTTTAAATCATAAGTGTGGTTAATAGCATTTGTCCACTGTTGTAAAATCTTATTTAATTTTCTACAAAACTGTCTCCTTCTTACAGAAAGTTATGTTCTATGGAAAGTAATATGAATCCTTTAACAAAAACTACAAAATAATTACTATTTGAATAGTTTATGAGTTGGAAATGCCTTTTTTTAAATGAGAGAGGCTTAAACTATAAACACTGCTACTGTAAGCACATTTAACTTTCAAAAATCCAAGCTACAGAAGATGTTACATGGTGTCTCTATTTTCCAAAATATTACTCTTTTGAAGGAACTTTGATTATAAATTGGATGCAATAGTTTATGAAGCAGATGATGTGGTACCTGCAAAAGTTTAATTCCACTAAGGAAGTGATAGGAAGATGAAGAAGATGAGCAGAAGGACTTTTGAATCTCAGGACAACTCAAGACCCAGGCCCCAGAAAAGAGGTAGGTACTATTGAATACCGCTTTGGTTGGTACCAACCGAAAGTGAGTGGAGAGCAACTTGGCCTAAAGACGCACAAATATTTTACAGGGACATGGACAGTCTCTAGTATTAAATCGACAAATCTAAATCTGCAAGGGGTTGGCAACATTAATATTTTATGTCCATAGTTTTGTTAGGATACACTGATTAAGTTGGAAGTCTGCTGTCCTCTAGTCGCTTCTGGAAATCAGAACACTAGTGGCAAGCCAAAATTAAGGAGACATGCCAACCTCCAGCTGAATTTTGCAACTCAAGTGCACCTTTTGTCTCATTCTAGTTACTTGGAAACCCTGAAGGTTCTAATCGGAGAAACTTCTCACCCCTTGCCTGTCAACCACACAAATGATCAAGAAGTGAAAAAATAAAAAATGTTAACAGGATGCAAGCTTTTCTTTTAAATGTTATTATACTCTGTTAGGTCAGGCCATCTATATTCCAAAATGACAGGCACCATGGAAATAATCAATTACAGATGGGGACCTATGACTACATCACCACATAACAAACCTACAGTTAGGAAATGCAGCATGTTTCCTAGGAATATTTAAAATGATAAAAATATTCTATTTTAATACAAGGATGTTAAAGATCAATCATCAGCTTTTCTGATCTGCATATTTTCATCTGTTTGTCTCATTCTAAACTTACAGAAACTTAATTCTGTAATTAAATTCTTCATTGCCTTCCGCTTGTACAATTGTATTATTCTTCCTCTCCAGGCTTGGTAAATGCTTGATGGTAAGAACTAACGCAAAACTTCATTCAAGCCAGTCGCTGAATTTATCTCTTTCTACCCACAAGTCAAAGCAGTAAAGTCTCGGAAGCTATGTTATGTGTAAAAGACATTTTGACATGTGCACTCCCAGGGTTGGACGGAATTAAGAGGTCAGTCAGCACTGCCATGAACATTAACAAACCCCTACGCCACCAGAAATCCATCTGCCTGGGCACAAAGATTATGGAAATGCTCACATACCCACAGGCAAAA
>PVJI01011849.1:0-54063 GCA_004026765.1 Micronycteris hirsuta
CCTGTGGTTCAAACACACAGTTAGTCCACTGGAAGGGAAGGGAATCGTTGTCACTACTTGGTTCATGACTTGCATCGAAGAATATTCAGGAAAGGAAGTGACAGGCCCCCCAGACAAGAAGCCCGGCCTTAGGTGCAGTCTCAGCCCTCCTAGGACTTCGACCATAAACCAATCAGCCCTGATTTCCGGGCCAATGGGGAGGGAATCTGCCGGGGACCCCCGTGCCCCTCCCCCAAGGACGGGCGCCCTGACCTGAAGCCAGCCTTCCTTTCCTTTTGCCATGACTCTTGTCCTCCATTGTCCCCCAGTCTCTGCCTGCGGAAAGCCTTCCACTCCACCACCTTCTGGGAGCCCCTTTCTCTTTACCAGGTGGGATGCTGCCCAGCTCCTCCTTCCATAAAGCCACAGAGATCTTGACATTTACTCGGCTGAAATTTTGTTCTTTGACAAGAATCACCTCCACGTCCTTCCAAAACTCAGCCAGGAAGACACCAACGGGAGGCTGCTAAAGGCAAACCCCCCACAGCAGGAAATGGTGGGAAACAGCGGGAAGGAGGCGGGAGGAACTCGGAGGCTGGAAGGCAGACAGACCGGGTCTCGGTCTCGGGAGCCTGGGGAGGAGAGCACTCCGCTGCGGCCCAAGACCCCAGGGGCGGAGCCCCGCCCGGTTTCCCGTGTCCTCACGGAGTCCTCACGGGGTCTTCCTTCTGTCTCTGTGTCCTAATCTCTTCTTTTATTTTTCTTTTAAAAAACACTTTTTAAAAAGATTTTATTTATTCATTTTTAGAGAGAGGGGAAGGGAGGGAGAAAGAAACAGACAGAAACATCAATGTGCAAGAGATACTTTGATTGTGTTTTCCTCTCGCACACCCCGACCTGGGGACCTGGCCCCTGCAACCCAAGCATGTGCCCTGCCTGGGAATCGAACCTGTGTCCTTTCGATTCACAGGCTGGTGCTCAATCCAGTGAGTCACACCAGACAGGGTTTAATCTCTTCCTTTGAGGACACCAGTCATATTGGATCAGGGCCCGTCCATGGGACTTCCTGTTCCTCATTTGGCTCTTTAAAGGCCCAGTCTCCATGCACAGTCCCGTCCTGAGGTACCAGGGGTTTGGGCTCCATCACCTAAATTTGGGGGACACAGTTCAGCCCCTAACAGACGGTAAAGGAAGCAAACTCCCCAAAGCTCCTGATACCCAGAAAATTTCACCCCCTCTTAAACAATACTTGGAGAAAAAAGAAATCAAAATCCAAACTGCAGAAGATCTAGAAGACAGTGCTATGTATTACAGGACAGGTGTTTACCTTAATAAAGCAGAAAGGACAAATGAGAGTAAATCAAGGCACAGAGAGGTGACAGAACGTGCCCAAGATCACACAGCTCGTACGCAGCAGAGGTCAGACTTGAACCCAGTCTGCTTAAGAGGCACAAAAGTTTTCATTGCAGCACTGACTGCAATGGCCATCCCCTCCTTGCAACACACACACACACACACACACACACACACACACAAGAATGAGCCCTGGCTGCTGTGGCTCAGTGGATGGAGCGCTGGCCCATGCACTGAAAGGTCGCTGGTTTGATTCCTGGTCAGGGCACGTGCCTGGGTTGTGGGCCAGGTCCCTGTGTCCCGGATATCTCTCACACACAGATATTTCTCTTCCTCTCCTTCTCCTTCCCTTCCCCTCTCTCTGAAAGTAAATACACAAAATCTTTACTTTAAAAAAAGAATGAAAGAAAGTATTAAAAAGGTGTCCAGCCACAGAGCACCAGGTACATAACGGTCAGTGGCTGGGCCGGGAGGCACCGTGCAGTCCCGCGCACGGGGCACAGGAAGCCCACTGGCCCAGGTCCACAGAGCTAAGGTCATGGACGGGCTTCTCTCCTCTGCATCCAGAAAGGTACCAGTGATGTCCCGTGACTGGGACCCGTGAGAAAATCGCCCTCCAAATCCTTGCCTGTAGGGCTTCTCTGTCTCAGTGACCCTGGCTGAGAGAGATGTGGCTACGTGCCCTGCCGCAGAGAACCTCCAACCTGCATTGCTGAGAGGAAAGCAGGTGCAGCAAAGCTCATCCCAAACCCTTTGTGTGTGTGTGTTTGCGTTTTAAGGTTCGATATGCTTGTACAGGCAAAGAGTATCTCTGGAAGAACATAGAGAATTGACTGATAACAGCGGCTGCCCGGGGACAGAGAAATGTGGTCGCCGGGGCCGGGGGTGGGGACGTGGCTCCCTGCTGCCCTCCGAACGCTGCTGTGGGTGTGCCGTGTGTGGGCACCACCCACACCGGTGAGTCACGTGTACATGTATTTTGTGTTTTTAATAGTATTTTTTTAACGAACGGATTTCTAATTTTTTAGGGCAGCTCTAAGTTTACAGAAAATTGAGCAGATAGTAGATGTTCTTATGAAGTGGAGGGAGTTCCCCTCTGAGTTCATTTTCTGAATGAGTGCTGGAAATTCATCAACTGCTTTCTCTGCCTCTATTCATACAATCACGTGACTTTTCTTCTTCAGCCTGTTGAGCGATGGCTTATAGTAATTGATATTTGAATGTTGGACAAACGTTACATACCATTTGATTGCAGTGTATAATTTTTTATGCATTGTTGGATTCAATTTACTAATATTTCACGGAAGATTTTTACATCTATGTTCGTTACAGGCCTTATTCTATAGTTTCCCTTTCTTGGAATGTCTTCATCTGATTTGGGCATTGGGGTAATGCTCATAGAATGTTAGCAAGTGTTTCTTTTGTTTCTGTTTTCCGGAGGAGACTATAGAGAATTGGTGTCATTTCTTCCTCAAATGTTTGGTAGAATTCACCAGTAATACCATCTGGGCCTCATGCTTTCTGCTTTGGAAGGTTATGCAGAAGAACGCACTATAATTTTATAATTGAATCTCCACAGTTTTTTTGGGGGGTGGGGGCTGTGACCCACAGGCATAGTCAGAAGCTTTACTCAGCAGAGTTTCTTAGCCAATTTTTTCCTTCTCCTATGTAAGACCAAAAGGCCAGAAAGGGTGGAGGCGGCTAATTTCCATTTCCCCAAGTTGGACTGCAACCTGGGGAGCTTCCCAAGTGAAATCTGAAACAGGTCCCCATGCTCAGAGGGTCAGGAGAGACCGGAGAAAGGGGCAGACCGCTGCAGACGGGCAGTTGGCAGGCATCCGGCAGTGAGGCAAGGAGGTCTCCCCACTTGCCCACTAGAGACTTAAACGTTTATACGGAGGACTTCACTGTGCTCGGTCCTGTGTGCTTCTTATTGCAACAGCACCTTATCTCAAGGCTGTGCCCTTGGGCAGCTGGCAGAACACACGTTCCAAGTCCAGGGAGTGAAGGAGGGGCCTCCTACTGCCCGGGTCCAGCTCAGGGCTCCAGTAGTCACACCCTCTCCATCACGTCCTCCGACATTCAGCCCCTCGCAGCTGACTCGTGCGCTCCCGTGTGCCCCCTTGCTCAGCGCGCCCGGCGCGCCCGCGTGCCCGGCGAGACAGGGCTTACTAGCACGAAGGTGAGGGCTTGGCAGCTGTCAGGCCGCAGGGAAGCAGATGCCACAGCAACAGCACAGACACTTGTAAGAGAAGACACAGATTAAGACAGTGATTCCCAGAACAAGTATCAGTTCTTTCCACCAAGAGCCCTGTGAGCCGAACTGTTGGTTTGTTGAGTCCCCGGGTGGATCGGATCCCACAGGGTGTTCGGTTGTGTCCTCGTGATTTACTGAGGGGGTCACCT
This sequence comes from Micronycteris hirsuta, assembly GCA_004026765.1. Classification (NCBI taxonomy): domain Eukaryota; kingdom Metazoa; phylum Chordata; class Mammalia; order Chiroptera; family Phyllostomidae; genus Micronycteris; species Micronycteris hirsuta. The sequence goes on from PVJI01011849.1 coordinate 3,739, forward strand.
GGGCAGACTCCTCAGTTGTGAGCACACGGTGGTCCTTTGGGACAATGGCACAGGTGCTCTTGTGAGGCAGAGACCATGTCCAAGGCCACCCTGCTCTGGGGGACAGCTTCCTTCATCAGAGACATGCCAGCATTCTGTGAGGGCAGCCGTGGCCCTCACTCAAGGCTTGCTGGGCGAGTTGAGTCAGGGCTTCTATGTGTTTTGACGTCCCCTGGGCCAATGGAGGGAACAAAAATGGTGGCCAGAGGACTGTGCCCGTGAAAACAGAACATGCCCACCTGGCCTCAAGGAGAGTGGGGTTCGCAGTCACGGTTTCTCCCCTGCGCCCAGGGAAACCCAGGGTGCAGTGGCCTAGCCACCCAGGTGGAAGCCACAGCCACCGATTTCTGCCACCCAACCGTAGGGTCCCACTCAGAGTCACCCGATAAGTACCTGGGTGGAGCAACCTGCCTCTGTCCTTTAATATGACAGAATGGTGACAGCATTGCAGGGACAGCCATCCGTATTTCTGGTGCAGCCGTGTCTGGTCCGTTTAGAGTGGTTTTCCTGTGCCAAGACAGGGCTGCCCGGGGGTGCAAAGGGCCCTGACTTGGGGTGAGGCATGTGCACCCACCCCAATTCCGGGCATAGCCACCCACAGTGGTATTTCTAGGACCCTCCAGTCAGCAGCCTGGTGGGCTGCCGGTGTGGTTTGATCGACAGGAAAGAACACCAACACCCCGCGTCATCGGTTGTGCGAGTCAGAGGCCAGGTTTCTGCAACACAGATGAATTAAGAGTCCTGGTCCTGGTTTGTTTTTCCTGAAGCTGCTGCCGTAGGCCCCTCTAACCCCCGTTTGGGGCAGTGATACCCACGTAGAGGCCCGCCCACGGCAGAGGCCAGAGGAAAGAGGCAGAGCACTCCAGATAGGCAGGTGGCAAGTTCAGTAAGCCAGAGAACTTTCACACGAGGCTTCCCGGGTGTCCATACCCACCCGCCAGAACCTGGAAAGTCTACGCAGAGGCCTTAACAGGGCGCACCGTTCAGAGGCCACTGTTCAGAGGCCACTGCAACAACACTCACTACCCCAGGCTGCGTCCCCGGGTTTCTAGCCGGGGCAAGGGGAGCAGAAGGCACATTCCAAACACAGGGCGGGGCGGGGTGAAGGCTGGCCTCTGATTGTCCATTCCCAGTCAACGACTAGTCGCTTCCTGCCAATCACCTTCTCCAACAGCCCGGTGAGATGAGGCGCTGGTGCCGCCCTTGCCCTTAGGACCAGCCTTTGTCAATGAAGAAGTTCAGGTCATCCCTCCCCACCCCACCCCACCCCAAATATGTCACTTTGGCATTTTAATTATTTTGAGTTAAAGGCACTTATAAAATAGCAGGTACAGGCAGGCACACTCTGACCTTCCCTTTTTTTCTGAGAACAGGAGGTAAAGCTCCCCCGTGAAAGGTGCCTTCCCTTACCGGGAGAAACGGTCTCATCCCCAGAGACGGGCGGGAAGGCCGAGGCATCTGAACTAACAGACCTTGTCGGAGTAACTCTTACCTACCCTCCGCTCTCCCCCCCCCCGCCCCCGCCCATTTCTGTCACTTTTCCCCAATTGCTACTTTTCCTTCAACTTGGTTTAGACGCACTCAGGCCTCATCACTTCTTCGGGTCTTCGTTTTTCTTGCGAGGGCTTCCAGGGGTGCGCAAATGGCACTTGGATGTTTTTCTGCTGTTAATCTGCTTGCTGTCAGGCCCCCCTGGAAACCGTAAGAGGGCAGAGGAAAGCTCTTACTTCCCCTGGGTCACGGCGGGCAGAAGGAGGACCAGCGGCTGGGGATGCATTTCAGAGGGTGGAATCGGCCCCGCCCCGCCCAAAGCATAGCGTGTCAGCGTGGGGTCCCCAGAAGTTCTAACTCGCAGGCTAGTCTGCACCAGGCCTCCAAAACCTGTCAGCTATGGTTTCAGGGGCCCCACCAGCGCTGGCTCCTGCACACTCGCGCTCCTGGGCAGCTGTGACGCTCTGGGTCGCCTCTCTCTCTCTGCTGTCTGGGCCGCAGGTCTGCCCTGTGACCTCTGCTCTCGGTTCCCTGAGAAAAGCTGTGGACTTTTAGCTTACGACGCTTTTTTCTAGTGTGAGGGTGGGAGTGATGAGTTCCAAATTCTTTACATGCCGGTCTGAAAACTGGAAGTTCCCGTTTTTTAAGAGAAACCCTCCCCCTACTCTGACCACGAACACCTGGCGACTCTCCAGACATACACGTGGACCCTGCTGCCCCTCGGCGGCCTGTCCAGGTGTCCGTCCCTGTAAGGCAGCGACCTCCAACTGTGGGTCTCCAGCCTGTGGAAAGCATGACCCACAAAGTGGTATTGGGTCTGGTCTAGATAGGGTCATGTACGCAAAGCCATGACACTTTGGTTCAAGAAGGAAACTACCCAAGTCACACCAGATGCCCTGCCTCATGCCTGCCAGGGTGGCTCACCCAATGTATCAGCATGCAGACCTGTCTGCCGAGGGAGCTCCTCTGCTGGATCCCGGCAGAGCACTGGGGACCCTCGGCCCTGAGCCATGAAATTTCCCCGCTCAATCAGATGCCGAGAGTTTGGGTATCATTGAGGCGGACCTCAGAGTCACCACAAGACGCTGCCCCATGCTACTCTGGGCCACATACCACGGGAGGCTCTGCTCGATGGAGCTCCATAACTTCCTTCCACGCCGCCGGAGGCACCGCTCCAGTCGGACCAAGACGCCGGCTCACGGACCTGTCTCCCGGACCTGGGCCGAGATTCCGAGACTTGGGTTGGTCAGCCCCCCACTGACCGTTGTGTGGCGACTCTGTGTGATATTCTCAAGGAGAGGGTGTTAATGTGACCTTGATGTTCCATCTTGTGCGAACCTGCATTTGATGAAAGCTGAGTTTGAGCAACAGCTCCTGCAGCTCCCGCCTCATTCCTGGCCGCTGCCGGGCACGGACCCAGCTGGGCGACCTACTTCCTAGAGCCGGAGCTGCACCCTGATGCACAGGAAAGACTATGAGGCCACCCTCCGGGAGAGGAACTGCCCACAGGGTCATACTGAGGGTGCTCCCCGCATGGCCCAGACGCTGTTCGTGGTGCTCCGGCTCCAGTGCCCTCCTGCCTCTGGTCGTTCAGTCGGCCCACAGCCACCGGGCGGCTGGCCTCGAGCGGCCCTCAGCCCCTTCTCTGTTTGCCTCCGGGGCTCCTCACCCTCGCAGCTGTCTTCTGCTCCTCCCACAGCTCCAGGACAGCTTCATTCAAGACACCCGTTTGTGTCCCTCCCCGCACTCGCCACCGTCCCCCAGGCCTGTGCGAGAGGAACTCAAAGCCACTTCCCCTGGGTTGCAACAGTTTAAATGATACTTCTCCCTGTTCTGTCCCTCAGAGAGAATCCCTTCCCTATTCCCAGCATTTTTTAAACTGCTTGCTTCCTTTCTAGAACAGACCGTATGTTCTTTCTCATCCCCGTGTGAGACTTTGGCAGGCAGGTAGAATATTCCAGGTGAGGGCTTGCTGCTCCCCTGCCCCCCTCCCACCCATCCTGCCAGGTTCAGTGCAGACATCATCTCCTCCAGCAGGCTGTCCCTGTCCCCCAGATCAACGCTGTGCTGGCCTACATTTAACCACTCGCTCTCCAGGAAGGAAGCTCTGACTTGTGGCGCTTGCCAATTTCCATGGTGTAAATCTTCCCGGCATGGCCAGCCACGCCCCACCAACGTGACTGATGCTGCTAAACACAAGTTGGGAAGGGGAGCTCACCGTCAACTCTCTCCCGGTGATGTGAGTCAGTCCCAGCACACTACTGGTGGATGCTCCTCCTCGCGGCTCACGCCAGAGTATTCCCCTCCATCAAAGTATTGATCACAAGGAAATGGTAAAAACAAACCAACCTCGGTTGGCCCAAGGGAAGGAAGAATGGAAGGTTCAGTTCTAATCCCCACCCAAGGCCTTCCTGGCTGTGTGACCTGCAGTAAGTGACCCAGCCTCTCTGAGCCTCAGATCTGTCATCTATAAAGCGGTCAAAGTAATACAATCTTCCTGAGCTCACATAGGAATTAAATGGATGTAATCACTGTCAAGTCCTGTTAGAAGTCCTGAGGACCAGCAGGAGGCAGGAGGAGAAGCAGGAAGGAAAGGACGTGCCCCCTCAGTTGGAGTGAACCTGTGAATCCTGCACTGGAAGCGGGAGTGAGGGCCGAGAAAGGCAGGGGGCAAGGGGTCCAGGAAGGTGGGCTCCGAAGGGCAGTGGAAAGGCGCGGGGCCTCATCCTCAGTCCTGGGGGCCTTGGGAAGTTCAGCAAGAAAAATTGGACCGTGTATCCTGGGAGCAGGATTCTGCTCAGGACCTGCTTGGGCCAGGGCACAGAGCTGGCCAGGCAAACGCTCTTTGGGGTCTGGAGCTGAGGGAGGACGGAGTCGGAGGCAAGGATGTGTATTTTCTCCCCCAGAGACGGGGTGGCAGCTTTGGGTGTCTGAGTTATCAAGCTCAGGAGGCAAGAGGCTCACTGAATATAAGCATCATGGGAAATTCCCTGATCCATCTGAGAATGGGAGAAAAGCTCGGTGCCAGGGAAGAGGAGCTGATAAAAGAAACCGGAATTGATTGCACTTGTCCTAGAGAAAGACTTCATTTCTACCCGTCCGTCCTGGGCCCTCTGCCCAGCCTGCTTGACAAGACTCAAAACCTGTGTGTGATCCAGGACCTTGCCACTCACAGAGTGAGGCTGGGGTCACCAGCAGCGGCAGCGGCGGCGGCGGCACCTGGGAGCCCCTTAGAAATGCAGAGTCACAGGCCCCAGTCCACCTGTAGCTTCAGGTGTGTGTTTTAACCAGGCCCCAGGACGGACGGGCACAGGAAGGTTCGAGAAGTGCTGGCTGAAGTTCCGTGTGGCAGGCCCTCGTCCATCTTGTGTTCCTAGGATCTCAAACGTGTGAGTGCTCAAAACAGACTCGGTGGCCGACTGACAGCGGCCGGAGAGCGGCTGCGCGAGGACAGGGGGAGAAGACACGTCTGAGGGAGGCAGGAGGTGAAGTGGGCCAGCCTCGGCGGCTGGTCGGGTGGGAGTGTGGGGGAGACGGGGGCCCGGGAGGGCTGTGGCCACCGTGGCCGAGGCTGGAGTGGGAGCCTGCAGCTCCCAGAACCCTGGACTGGGGTTCGGCTTTGCGAGCAGCCCACCTGGGCCACGTGCAGGGTCGGGGTGAGGGTTCTGGAAAAGGGCCTGGACACGACGCCAGAGTGGAAGGGGTTGCCTGGGAACCAGTAGAGGATGACCAGTCAGAGGGGCTGGGAGGCCAAGGACACGGAGGGTTCACGGTCAACTGTCAAATGCCGCCCCGGGGAAGTCAGAGAGTCAGCCTGCAAACCACGACTGCACTTGCTAATGGAGTTTTGTTTTTGTTTTTGTTTTTTTTTAATTTTTAAATTACTTTATTGTTGTTCAATTATAGTTGTCCGCATTTTCTCCTCTCCCCTCCCCTCTGTTGAAGGAGTTTTTTCTATCGAGAGATCTTGGTCCCCAGAGGGGACCCCCATGGCTCTGTGTGCTCCCTGAAAGCTCTCGCATCTCGTCGGGGAGGCTGAGAAGCCCAGTTTCTCCTGAGGCTCCAACCTGGGTCACGGGCTTGATTCAATGAATTCCTTTCGACGGTTTAAACTGCAATTATGGGTTTCTTTTTTTTTTTTTTTTAAGATTTTATTTATTTATTTTTAGACAGAAGGGAAGGGAGGGAGAAAGAGAGGGAGAGAAACATCAATGTGTGGTTGCCTCTCCCATGGCCCTCACTGGGGACCTGGCCTGCAACCCAGGCATGTGCCCTGACTGGGAATCGAACCGGCGACCGTTTGGTTCACAGCCCATGCTCAATCCACTGAGCTACACCAGCCAGGTTGCAATTACAGATTTCTTAATGGCTGACCCGAGAACAATCCCATCATAACGCTGATTCTTAAAACACTTCTAAAATGTCAAGGCCAAGGCCAGGGGCCATTTGTTTCTGCATCATTTCGGCCTGGCTTGCATTTCCCCTCAGGAATGTCGCTGTCCTCATTTTGGTGTCTCCCTGGGCTTTGGTGGTGCAGTCTAGACACCCTCCCAAGACAAGCTGGGGTCACTCAACCTGGATGTTCGACCTTTGTCCTTGGCTGGGACACAGGGATGGGCTGCCTCTCCCAGGGGGACACTTGGCTAGTTCATCGTTTTGGACATTCTCTGTTGAATCCTCCTTCTCCTGGACAACCAAGGGCACCCTGGCGCCACGTACCTGAGGGAGCCACGTCCACCCAGCGGTTCTGGGCAGCCGCCAATGGCCACGAGTCTGTCCTTCTTTCCCTTAGTACAGTTTTAGTCCCTGCACCCCAAGACCCCTGGCGCCCCTAGACCCCAGCCCGCAGCTCTGAACTTGTGCTTTTCTGATTAAAGCAAACACGCCTCTCTAATTGTTAACAGCCATAAAAGACACAGAACGCAGACCCCAGCTTATTAAGCTCAATAATAATTCAAACAAGTCATGGGACAGTCATCTTTCTTTTTAAAAAAAATTTTTTTTGTTTATTTATTTTTAGAGAGAGGGGAAGGGAGGGAGAAAGAGAGGGCGAGAAACACCGCTGTGAAGAAGAAACATCGATGGGCCGGTTCCCTCTCACACGCCCCCATCTGGGGACCAGACCTGCAACCCAGGCACCTGTCCCGACCAGGAATCGAACCTCCGACCTTTTGCTTTGTGAGATGACGCTCAACCCACTGAGCCACACCGGTCAGGGCAGTCATCTTTCTTATATTAAAACTCTCTTTGGCCCTGGCCAGTGTGGCTCAGTGGGCTGAGCACCAGCCTGAGAACCGAAGGTCATTTCCCACCCAGGGTCGCAGGCCAGGTGCCCAGTGGGGGGGGGGGTGAGAGGCAACCACACACTGATGTTTCTCTCCCTCTCTACTCCCTCCCTTCCCCTCTCTCTAACACTAAATAAATAAAACCTTTTAAAAAACCCTCTCTTCGGATGCTCTGTGTTAGCTTTCTCTCTGAGTTTCGTTACAGCTGTAACCTGTCACAGAATGCGATTATCCAAATTAACTGTAAGTGTTTCAATTCCTAATTTTGGACACCCGTCTTATCATAGCTTGGCTAGCACCGGGGAACACTTCTGGTTACTCCATTGTCCCTTCTCTGCTCCCCTAAAATTTCTGAGAGTGGCCTTACTCCCTGGCCACAGCAGGGCATTCTGGAACGTTCTCGTTTTCTTTTTATGCTCCAAGGAATCCTGGTCTCCTTCAGTGGAGAAGGTTTTAGAGACTGAAGTCTGGTCACGCTGCTTCTCGTGAGACTTGGGGTGGGGGTGGGGGCTGTGGCGACTGGCTTTGGGGCCGCTCTTGCCAGAGACAAGGCCAGAAATACGTCTCTATTTTTAAGGTCATAAGTTTACAGTAAGTTCTTTTCCTTGGTGATTTTGTTAAGAAGGTTAACAATATTGTCATTAATCCTATTCTGACAGGGTTTGGCTGCCAGTGGGTCACTGTGACACTCACAAGATCCCCACCCTCAGTAGGGGACAGGAAGCAGATGGGAACAGGCCACAGGGCCTTGAAGGGAAGGTCAGAGACAGGGAGTGCAGGCGACTCCTTCCAGGCACCTGGCTGAAGGGAGGGGGGAATTGGAGGTCACAGGGCGGTGGTGGGGTGGGGGGAGTGGGTTGCTGTTTCTTTTCTTACCTTCTTTGTTAAGATAGGAGAGGCTCTGGAGCTTTGGGTAGAGTTGAAAGTGCCCGTGGTTGAAAAGCGTACCGATTAGTGTTCTCCTGTGTGCAAGGAAGAGAGAATCTAGCTCATCTGGTTAAACTTGTATAATGAGAAGCCCAGGGCTGATCGGCCAGCCCCGCGGGACAGATCCGCTGGGGACGCCCAGTTGTCTCGGCCTCCTGGGGTGAGCTCTGTTCTGAGATGGACCCCCCCCATGGGGTGGACGACACTGTGGACTTCTAGTGGGCAGCCCCCCCACTCCTAGTCTGGCAGAAAGAGCGAACGCCAGAGCCCACGCAGGAGAAAGGCCACGGCTCTCCCCCAGCCTTCTGCAGAAGACGGAGGAGGACCCCAGGCTCTGGGTCCCTGGCAGCACTTTACAGGTGGGTAAACTGAGGTCAGGCCAGGGCCTCCTCCTCCATGCCCTTCCCCCCAGCTCCCCAACAGCCAGGTCGGGTGCAACTAGAAGAGATTTGGCCTCAGAGTCTGCTGAGAGCTTGGGGTCAGGCAAACTCGAATTCCAACCTCTGTCCATCTAAACGTGCCCTGGGAGCTTGGGCGAGTCCCCACACTGGCCTCAGTTGCTTTACCTGTAAAGTGCGGGTGTGACGCCTTGACCTCAGAGCATTGTGGTGAGACTGACCAGCAGCCGGGAGGCCTGGCGCCTGGAGCACGTGGGCGGGGCGCGGCCCAGGAGGCGGCTCCCAGCAGAAGCGGTTCCCTTCTCAGTTCTCTTTAACCCCTCTGCTGGGGTCCAGGGCGAGCATTCGCTAGATGCTCACCCTGAACACCCCTCTGCTCTGCCTGTTCAGGCCTCAGACAGGCAGTGGGATCCCCAGAGCCTGGGAGCATTGTTTTATTCTCCCTTTTAAAATATATTTATTTGTAGTAAGAGGAGGAGGGAGGGAGAAAGAGAGGGAGAGAAACACTGGTGTGTGAGAGAAACATCGATCGGTTGCCTCTCACACACTCCCAGCCGGGGACCTGGCCTGCCACCTGGGCATGTGCCCTGACTGGGAATCGAACCTGCGGCCTTCGGCTCACAGGCTGGCACTCAGTCCACTGAGCCACACCAGCCAGGGCAAGTTTCCTTTTCAAATGCATTTATTGGAATGAAAAGGCCAAGTTAAAGAAAAGTTATTGTGAGTGTTACTAACGCTGAAAGGATGCGGGTGTTTCCGCCCCAGGCCCTGCTCTAGGAGGGAGAGAGCAGTGAGTAAGTCGGCAGGAACTCCTGCCCCACGGCTCCCGTTCTTTCCAGGGCAGGACGCTGGCCATAAAATCCTGTGTGGCTGAGACCTAACACGTCTCTCAGGGCGATGAGTGCACGGGGAGGACCGAGGGGGGAAGGCAGTGGGGCGTGTGGGATGGCCCCGTCCGTGTCAAACGGGAAGGTCAGAGAAGCCCACGGTGAAGCCTGAACCTGAAGGAGGTGAGGGAGGGAAGGTCGAGTCAGCGCTGTTCCAGGCAGAGGAGCGGCCAGAGGAGGGGCCCTGAGCTCCCAGGAGGCAGCTTCGAGGCCAGTGGGGCTGGGCAGGGTCCCTATGGAGAAGGTAGGGCTGGAGTCAGAGGCAGAAGCAGGCTCTTCTCCTGAGTTAGGGCGAGGCCAGGGGAGGGGCTGGGGCAGAGGAGGGCTGTGGTCGCACCTGTCCTCCCATCACCCCTGCGGGGCTGTTCGAATGGGGGAGGGGCTGAGGCAGGAATACCTGCGCTCAGCCTGGGGAGAGTCTGGCGACTAGGACTAGGGGTGGGGTGAGAAGTGTGGCCACAGGCCACCCGTGGGCGTCACCTGATAGATGTCTCCAAAGGCACTGGACTGCGTGAGAGCATCAGGGTAAAGAGCTGAGCACGGGTAGCAGCAACTTCAGAGGGTGAGGAGGGGAGCGGGCGCTGGAGGAGAATGGGGGGGTGGCCCGGGCGGAGGGGGACGGGCCAGTGTGGTGAGTGGGTGACCAGACAGGAAGGTCCTCGGGAGAGGAGGGAGCCCGAAGCTCAGGCGGGTACTGCTGGAAGCAACAGTACGACAAGGGCGGAGACTCAGCGGGGACCTGGTCGCAGGGACATCACTGGGGACCGGGAACCAACAGGCTTGGTGGATTAGTGGGGGGTGGAGAGGGACAGGAGCCGGACTGCAGGGCGTTTCAGGGAAGAGGCCGGAGGGAGCCTGCAGGCAGGGTGGAGAGACGACCGCGTCGGGGCTGTGGCTGCTCAGGAAGGGAGCAAGTGGGGCGGCCGTGGCCGCGCGGGGAGCGGGGTCCTAAGAGGGGCTTCTGCTTTCTTGCTTTAGTTTTAAGGTGGAAGAAGAAACCGCGTGTGGACTGATGGGAGCGGCAGAGGAGAGAGGGCGGCCCTGCCGGATCGGCGTTGGCGCGAAGGGCCGGCATCTCGAGGGCGAGAGCAGGGCCTGGTGAGAACTCTCTTCTCGGGCGTTCATTCAGAGGGTGACTGGGGGCGCCCACCAGGTGCCGGGCTGTCCCTGGGGCTGCGATGGGGTGTCTGCATGCCCTCGGGGGCCTGGGCGCCGGTCATCAGCGGATGGGAGGGTGGACAGGAGGGGGAGGACGGCACGGTGTGCGGTGGCCCCGGGGGAGGTTAGCGGACAGGCCCTGGTAGCGACGGGACCCTGGGAAGCCGCGACGAAAACGCAAGAGGTGGTGCCGGCAAAGCGTTTAGTGCAGGTCGCGGTTGGGGGGCCGGAGGGAGGTCAATGGGTATGTTCTAGGCGGTGGCAGCAGGCAGACTCGGGTTCAAACACTGACCAGCGCCCCGGGCCTCAGTTTTCCCATCTGTTAAATGGGGGAAATGGGACTAGACGCCCCGGGGTAGGCGGCAGGGAGGCACAGGAGGGCTCCATACTCACCTACCCGCGGCCTGGGCACGGTCCAGCTCGGGTGGGCGGGCGGGCGCCGGGAACGTGAGGACCCCGGGAGCGCGAACCCAGCAGGTCGGCGGGCGGGGCTGTAAGGGGCGGCGCTGGCCGCGCCCGGGCGGAGGGGCGGTGCTCCTGCCGGCCGGCTCGGGGGAGTGTTGGACGCCGCTGGCCGCCGCGGGATCCGGAGGTAGGGGGCCGCGCAGCGGGTGCGCGGGCTGGGGTTCGGGATGCGGGTCTGGGTGCGCCCCGGCCCGGGTGGGGAGGGGCGCTTCGAGAAGGCACGGGGAAGGCTTGGCCGCCTCCCGGGCCACCTGTTCCGGAGGGACATTTGAGTGCGCGGCGACTGGGCGCGGCGGTCCCCGGCTGCCTCCTCCGTGCCCCTGCGCCCCGAAGTTGAGCGCTGCAGCTGGCGCGGGAGCCCCGGCCCTACTTAGGAGGCGCGCCCCTTCTCCGCGGAGCCCTTGGAGCAGCCCCGCCCGGGCCGGGCTCACGGTGGGAGTGGGGGACGCGGGGGCGAGAAGCCCGGGTCCCAGTGTGGGTTGCGCCGCGCTGTCTGAGGGCGCGGACCGTCCCGGGGGGCCTGGCCGCTCCGCGGGGCTCGCCCCTGGCCCAGGAGTGCGTGCAGCTGGGGAGAGCCGGCCGGGCGCGGGATGCTGAGGCTTTGGACTCCCCGAGAAGGGGAAGGGCCCTCAGGTGGAGGGCCGGCCTGGGCGCGAGCTGGGAAGTCAGAAAGTCCGGGCTCGGCGCTCCCTCCCAGGACCCGGATCCGCAGGCGACCACTCCTTCCGGCGCGCTTCCCTCCCTCCCGCGGCTCCGGACGGGAACGGCCGAGTGAATTAGGAGCTAGGCTGCGCCGGGGGGCGGTCCAGCCTCAGAGTCCACCCCTCCGCCCTGCCTGGGGTGGGGGTGCCCTGGCCTCGGGTTCCCCTGGGGTACCTGGGGGAGGAAGTTCCCACCCGCTTGCCCCTCTCAGCTGCGCCTCTGGCTCGGAGAGGTTTGGAGGCCAGCTCCCCGGCGCCCACCCTCTCGGGAGGACGCCCCGTTGTCTCCCGGAGATACGGAGCGATGGCCCCACACCGGCCCCTGGGAGGCACCAGAAGCCGGGTATCCCGTCACTCACGAGCCGCCCTGGAGCGGCCTGCGCTCCGAGTCCCCGCAGCCCCGTCCCCGCCGTGGAAGTTCCCAGGTCGGGCGAAAAGAAAGGGAGGGACTAGGTGGAGTCCTCGCTGCTGTTCATCTTTCTCCTGAGCCTGGGGTGCCTGTCCCTGCTTGTCCACCAGGACAGCCCTGTATTAAAGGACAAACTCCAAAACAGAAAATCTTAAAAATGTGTTCTGTTTCCTTGTACCGACCGAAGCCCTCCCGCTGCCTAGGGTGGTGGGGCTGCGCCCGGTGTGTGATGGGCCGCCCGCCCGTGGGGCAGGGCGGGCCGCGTCTGGAGTGGTGACCCACCGCGTAAGCCCCGGCCAGCGGCTCCCAAACCCACCCGCCCCGCGTGGGAGACCGGCCTGCCGCGGGGGGTGCAGGCCCCCCGAGGTCTGACGTGGGAGCAGGACCGAGTGCGAGGAGGTGGCTGCCGGGGACATTTTTGGCAAGACGGGAAGAGGGGCTGCTGAGAAAGGGAAGCTGGAGGCGTGCAAACAGCGCTTCCCCGCCCCGCGGCCTTGCCCCTCTCCCAGGAGGCCGCCCCTCCTGGCTCTCTCTCCTGAGCGCAGGGTGGATGGCCACTCAGCTCTGCCCTACTGTGCTCTCCGGAATGCGCTTCCTCCTCCTCCCGCAGCTGTTGTCTCCCGGGCTGGGGGTGGGGAGGCCGTCCTGCCCGAAGCAGGTGTCCTCCCTGCGACCGTGGGCAGGCAGCCTTGGTGTCCCTTGAATGTTACCTGAAGGGATTAACTAAAGTAGGGGGAAATCCCATATTTGCACCACTTGGAGATAACCATCATTAATATTTGCCCTCTTTGCCTGGCATTTTAAAATGCATTTTTAGGGGGGGAGGGGGGAAGGGAGGGAGAGGATGCAAATAACTGTAATTGAACAACAATAAAGTAATTAAAAAAATAAAATAAAATAAAATGCATTTTTAGCCCTGGCTGGTGTGGCTCAGTGGATTGAGCACCCACCCAAAGGCTCACTAGTTCGATTCCCAGTCAGGGCACATGCCCGGGTTGCGGGCCGGGTCTCCAGTGGGGGACACACGAGAAACAACCCCACATCGATGTTTCTCCCCCTCTCCTTCTCCCTCCCTCCCCCTCTCTCTAAATATAAATAAATAGAATCTTAAAAATAAAACACATTTTTACATATTTGAGTATCTTGGCTATATACATGTTTCAAATGACCTCTCTCAACATTATTTATATTTTTCTTTTTTTAAGATTTTATTTATTTTCAGAGAGCAGGGAAGGGAGGGAGAAAGAGAGGGAGAGAAACATCGAAGTGTGAGAGACACATGGATCGGCTGCCTCTCACACCCCTGCAACTGGGGACCTGGCCCACAACCCAGGCACGTGCCCTGACTGGGAATCGAACCGGCGACCTTTTAGTCCACAGGCCGGTGCTCCATCCACTGAGCCACACCCGCCAGAACTGTTTATATTTTCAACACTTACATATTATCACTTCATACTCACTTAATGGCTCTCATTTGACAGGGTTTCTTATATTTGGTGCTTTTAGATAACGCTACAGTGAATTTATGCATAAATTGATATGTTGCTGGGTATTTCCTGGTAATCATGCAGATGAGCCTCCAGAAGGGCTGTCCGCGGAGCCAGCTGGCACTCCACCAGGACCCTGCACACTTCCTGGGGCTGCGAGTGTGCATTTCTTGTTATTTCCTAGAAGTGAAATTACCAGGTCAAAGATTACGAATGACCAGGATCTCCGCCGGGCGCCCACCCGTGAGGGGCTGCCCTCTTGTCTCTCTGTCAGCTCTCCCAGGTTTGGGTTTAGCTTTATTTTTGCTGCTGCTGGTGTGTTTAAAGGGCATGGTTTTAATTTTTATTTTACTTGATCTCTGTGGGTATGTGTTTTGATAAAGCAGACAGTTATGAGCTGATGGGAAAGAGCCAAAAGAGGAATCAGCTGGGAAGGAGGGGCAGGTCCATAGACTGAAGCCCCGGGGGACGCAGGAGATGGGGGGGCCCCGGCCCTGGTCTACAAGGACCTGAGCTCGTGGGGACAGGCATTGAGAAGGAGCGGCTGGGAGGGCACCTTATGAATTGGCTTTGACCTTCCTAGACAGGGAGGCAGAAAAGCACGGGGGGAGAGAGAGAGAGGGTTCTGCACCCAGTGTCCCCAGCTCCCTGTGCTGTGGGCTGGCCTCGTCCCCTTGAGTCTTCCCCTCACGCCCCCCCCCGCCCCCCAACGGGCTTCCCCGGGAGTCGTAGGTGTCACCTCGCCCCCACCTTTGACAGATTCCCTCCTTCAGCAGCGGATGAGTGGCAGGGCTGGGCTCCCGGGCACCAAGTACGTGCCCTTGAGAATTCTTCCCCTGGGGCCTCCGGTTTCTAATGGGCATCGGGAAGCGCCGCCCATCTCGTCCCTTCTTCTCCTGTCTGCCTCCGTTTGTCTTCTTCCTGGACAGACCCCTGTGGGTCCTGGAGTTGTCACAGAACTAGAAGAGCCCCCTGCCTGTCCAGACCCACTCCCACACCCCCTCCCTGGTGCCAGAACTCCCGCCCGCCCACCAGGAGCGGACCCCGGAGCAGAGCCCCCAGCCTCGGGATGTGTGCCTGTGCGGAGTCTGAGAGAGTCTGAGCGGGCCGACAGGGAGCTGGCTGGCAGAGAAGTGACCTTCCCGCGCCGTGAGAGGCTGGATGTGAAAGAGCAGAAGCCATCGGCCCAGATATAGGGCTCCATGTAGGCGCAGAGCCTGAAGAGGCCCCCCAGCCCTCCAGCTGCCTCTGGGCTTCATTCGCTCCCTGCAAGGTCTCCAAGGCAAATGGAGGGCGGCTTCCATCGACCGAGCCCCCACGAGGTGCCAGGCACACCATTACCTGAGCTCATGTAACCCTCTCAGACCTCCTGGGCTGGTACTCCTATTTTATAGATGAGGAAACAGACTTGGAGTCAGGCCCTACTTCTTTGTCACAGTGAGATTTGGATGCCTGGACCTACTGCAGTCCCAGCTGAACGAGGCTGAGCCCCAGGCAGGCTCCTTTTACCTGGTGTTTGAAGCCCTGCTGTGCCTCCGGACTGTCGGGACAAATAAGCAGATAATTGCCTGAAAGCAACTTTGACCAGTGGCCCGGCCCTGTGAGCCCTTAGTTAATGTACACCGTCACCCTCACAAGTCACCCTCACGCGGCTCCAGGCTGACAGGAAGCTTCCCATGGATGTTAACTCCACCACCTGCCTCCCCCCTCCCTCCGGGATGAGAGGTGCGAGGGTGGGCGCGCCCTGACACTGGAGAGAACGCAGACTCTGGAAACAAGTTAGTGATCTGCCTCCAAACCTTACATTCCATTTCCTTTGACTCTGGAGACTACTTTCTAGGAAACGGCCCTGCAGAAGTGATGGAGGATGTGCGAGCCGAGACGCCGACCGCTGTGCGGCCTGTACCGCAGTGGGAGGAGCAGAGCACTTTGCAGGTAGTCCAGCGCAAAGTAGGGGAGGTGAGGCCTGGGGCTGCCACGTGACCACAGCGGAGTTGGATTCATTACCATAGGAAGGGCCGATAAGGCCGATAAGATTGTATTTATTTTATTTTTAGAGAGAGGGAAAGGGTGGGAGAAAGAGAGGGAGAGAAACTTCAATGTGTAGTTGCCTCTCGTGTGCCCCACCCTACAGGGGACCTGGCCCACAACCCAGGCATGTGACCTGACTGGGGATTGAACCGACCCTATGGTTCCCAGTCCTGTGCTCAATCCACTGAGCCACACCAGCCATGGCCAGAACATCTATTTTCAAGCAGCTTTTTTCAGGCCTAATTTACACCCGTCGCACCCATACGTCCTGATGGATTTCATGGGATGTGCACAGTTGTGCGACCTCCAGCGTCTCCTTGTGGAACATGGGGGCTGGGCATGTTTCTCAAGGAGAAACAAAACAAGGTGTAGGACAGCGGGCCTCCTTCTGCGTGTCCCCTGTGCATGGCTCTGCGTAAACAAGGCCACGTGGGACTGGAGGCATCGGAAACCAACCCAAGAGAATATGCCAAAGGCCACGGCATGACTGATTGTCCCCTGCCCCTCCCTGCATCTTTGGTGGCTCCGCGTGGTCCTAACGAACAAAGCAGGAGGTGGCTCGGCCGGGTGGTGACGGCCCCACCCCCACCCCGCATGCACACACGCCTTCTCTGTGAAGTCGGACTGGGCGCGGGCAGCCTGGCCAGCTGTGGCCCCACCACTGGCTAAGGCTGCTGTGCTAGTGTTGGCCAAGTACACAGACCGTGCTCCGAGGTGTAAAGACAGAGCGAAGGCCGCCCACGACCCACAGCCAGGAATAAGGCCGTCATCACCTTCAGGGGACTCTTGGCAAATGGCAACTCTTCGCACCTATTATGGTTTGGAGGCACTGGGTGGGGAGGGGGGAGGGGCATTTTGGGAAGAGGGGATCATGAGCTGCAGAAGCTTAGCATTCCCAGGACCCGGTGGCTTTAGCCACAGAGGAGAGTTGCTTTGCCTTTCAAGTTTTTTTTTTACATCGTGGTCAGAGGCCTTGAAAGAGTCAGGGTGGTTGTCCTTTATCCCCCGTCACTCTGTCATCGCACTTGTACGGTGTCCCCGTTGGGCGCCAGGACCCCCAGTTCAGTATCATTTCCAATCTTGGGCGGGATGGACAGCCTCTGACTCAGTGTCCGCCTTCCTCTGCTCCCAGTTCACTCCAAGGCCAGGTTCACCCCTGGGGTTCTGGGGGTCTGCCCGTGGTTTAGGCTATGGGTAAAGCCCAGGGTTTGGAGGGAAGCTGCTCACACACCCACTCATTTTGAAAGAGCCACAAGCTCCTCCTGGGTGTCAGCGTGTATAGCACTGGGAGTGCAGTCCACAGCAGAGAGCTGAGCCAAAATCTGGGGGCCTTCCTGGAGGTGGCTGCCCTGCTCACATAGGTCAGGAGACACTCATGGAGGAGGGTCTGAGACTTGCGGGCAGGCATTGCTGGGTGCAAACCCTGCCTCCCACGGTGCCCCACGCAGCACCCGGAAGGTCCCTTTCCTCTCGGCACCTTTGTGTCTCATTCGTTTGTAAAATGGGTCCATAGTGGAAGATGTGATGCCTGAACAAGGTAGGGCTGGCAGGGTTTCCTGCCACGTGGTGTGTTCTTGGCAAATGGCAAGCCCTTCTGTACTGTGGTTAGGAAGTTCCTGGGCAGAGGCAGGGGTGGGGGGAGGGGATATTTTGGGAAAAGGACGGAGCCCATTGCAGAACCCTGGAATTCTCAGAGCCTGGCAGCTGGAGCAGCACCGCAGAGGTCAGTGTGGCCAGTTTGGAAGCTGGGGGCTGAGTCAGGAAGCCAGGGACAAGACTGGGGTGATGGATCCTCAGACGGACAGAGAGACCTGGCCACGCTGTGGGTGTGGTTGACTGGAGAGGGAAAGGTGTGGAGGAAATCTTTTGGAAGAGAGGTTCTCCCCCATCTCTGCCTCCCTCTCCCCTGGGTTATCACGGCGGCTTCCTAACTGCTTTCCTGTAGCCACACGCCCCCTGTGGTCCAGTCTCACAACACAGCCCATGCAGAAGATCTCTTTAGCACATGTCACACAATAGTTCTTCCTCCTCAAAATCTCTTAGTGTCACCCCCTCCCGATCAGAGAGGCAAGCCCTTCCGGTGGCCCTGCAGGCCCCCGTGGCCTGGTCTCTCTATGATCTTTCTGACCCCCTCTCCTGGATCGCTCCCTGCCTCCTTTCCCTGCTGTTCCAGCAACCCCGCAGGCACATGGCCCCAGGGCCTTTGCACTCACCATTTCCCCCAACACCTTCCCCCAGATACTCCTTGTGGACTGCACAAACATCAGCTTTGCAGAGAGGCCATCCTGAACTGTTCTGTATGAAGAAACACGCACCCCTGTGCTCCCAGCCCAGCCTCCCTATTGCATTTCTCTCTGCAGCCCGTTTCACCACCCGAGGCATTTCTTAACTTGTTCACTTCCTCCCGCTACAATGTCAGCTCCATCCAGGAAGCCAAAGACTCCTCTTTGCTCACCGCCGTGTATATTTGCAGAGCTTGGAGTGGGGCCTGGCACATAGTAAGTACTTAAGCGTTTGTGGAATGAGTGATCAAGGTGCTGGGGCGTGATGCCAAGGGCTCCACTGGTTTCTTTCCACGGCTTTTCGTATCAGGTGGAGGAAGAACTTTCTTACCCGTGTGTTATCTCCCTGGCCTCGTCACCTGTTTCTCTGGCCGGACACCAAGGGCCCTGAGATGCCGGAGAGGCCAGCGGTGACAGGATCTGATGAGCTACACAGAACCCGTGCCAGGGAGACCAGATGAGGAAGGTCTTTCTAGAAGGGTCCTTAGATACTGTCCTTTCCAAGCTCTTTATTGTACAGATGGAGAAATTGAGGCTTAGAATTGGGGGTGGGGGATAGAAACCAGGCCCCTTACTGGGGCAATATCCAGTTAGAAAAGACTTAAAAATAAGAGCACGCCATACTGGCAGTGCTGTGTGTGTGATTTGGGGAGTGGCACTCTCTTTTGCCACCAGTATTTTGTTATTTTTTTATCTTTGATACTGTAGGAAAGGAGAAAGTGAGGCAATGTGGGAGTTTTCTTCCAAGGAGAGTGAACTCAGGACTCAGAATTCTCATAATACAGGCCGGAATTCCGAGATGCTTCTGTGAGCTCCGGGCACAGCAAGTGACTGGCACCGAAAGCTGGCCCACACCCGCCACCTGGCACTACCGGAGGTCCTCGTGTGTGCACGCACGTGTCCAAATACGTGGGGGTTCAGGCTCACGGTGACTTAGTGTGTCCTGAACGCAGCCTTAAAGTTCAGGGAGGGTGACTTCATTCTGATGCTGAAAAGTCCACTCCAGGCAACTTGACCTTCAGTCCGGCCTCCGGGGCAGAGCTGGAGTGACCGTGGTAGGGGACAGGGCCTCGGGAAGAAGGGGGGCCCGAGGCTTGGAGGCGGAAGTATGCAGGTGCATGTCCCCCACAGTTACTAGCCATGCAGTGTTAAGAAGGCTGGAAAGGTCCCCTGTCCTCTCTTGGGACCGGTGGATACTCAGGTATTTTTATATGCAGAGTCCAAGGCATGTGACCTTCTGGACCTGCAGATGGTGAGGCAGGACAGACTGTCGGAACAGCACGCCCCCGGGCTTTTGGGGGCGGTTTAGGGATCATTTACTTATTCAAAAAATGTGTATGTGCCCTGGCTGGTATGGCTTAGTGGACTGAGTGAGGGCCTGCGAACCAAAGGGTCGCTGGTTCGATTCCCAGTTGGGGCACATGCCTGGGTTGTGGGCCAGGCCCCTGGTTGGGGGCATGTGAGAGAGGCAACCACACATGGATGTTTCTCTCCCACTCTTTCTCCTTCCCTTTCCATCTCTCTAAGAATAAATAAAATCTTTGTTAAACAATGTTTATGCTAAGGTCTGTGCTGACCACGTGGGACTGGACAATGAGTAAAAGCAGCCGTGGTCCCTGCCCACTGACCTTGTTTTCTGTGGTGTCCTTGTGTATGTAATCAGTCCCTTCAGGAAAGACCTTGAGGGGTGGTTTCTCATTGTTTGCCATTGCCAACAAATCTGGTACTTGTATAATGTCACTTATCTGTAGGATAAGGTCACAGAGTGGGGTCACAGTGATGAAACGTAAATGCAAATGTAACGCTGATAGAGGTGGGTCACTTGCCAGGCACTGGGGCAGCATGAGGCTCGCTTGCCAGCCAGCACTGTGTGAGGTCCTGTCCCGCTCCCTCGGCAGCCTCAGCGCTGGCTCTTTGCCAACCTGGCAGGTGAGAGACGCTGAGTGTTCGTTTGCGTTTCTCTTACCTACGAAGGGTCCTCAGCCTGGCTTACGAGGTTCAGGGCCCCGGATGGCAGGCGTAGTTTTGTTTGGAGGGGGGCATGGGCAAGTTTGTTTTTTTCAACAAGTAGTCAAGTGTATTCGTGTTTTCTTTTATGGCCTTTGGATTTCACACATAATTCAGAAAACTTGGCCAATGCCAAGGTTATAAAGGAATTCACCCATGTTTTGCTCTAAACTTCTATGAGTTTTATTATTTTGCAATGGGAGTTTATCCTGGGGCATGTTCTGAGCTATGAACTCAGCTTGTTCTTTTTCCTTCTAGAAGCTACTCTGGTTGCTCAACTTCTGGACCTAGAGATCCATTTGCTTTATTGGCTGTGCAAGTACCACATTCCGTGATTTCTGCGTGGTGGTCCCATTGGGCCGTGCCTGTGACTGCATTGTTTCATTATCGAAACTCTAGAATGAGGTACAGCCCAAAAGGCCAGGCCTTCCTCATTCCTTCCTCTTCCTCAGCGTTTTCCTGCAGGTTCTGGCTTGTTTATTTTTCCATCTGAACGTTAGAATCAACTTGTCCAATTCCAGGATCACTCACATACAATTTATAAATTGGCTTAGAGAAAATCGACCTATTTATGAAGCTGAGTCTTCTAACCAAGAACATGGTTTATCCCCCAGCTGGTGTAGCTCAGTGGATTGAGTGCGGGCTGAGAACCAGAGGGTCCCAGTTCGATTCCCAGTTGGGGCACATGCCTAGGTTGCGGGCCAGGTCCCCGTGAGGACCATGTGAAAGGCAACCATACATTACTCTTTCTCCCTCCTTTCTCCTCTCTCTGAAAGTAAATAAATAAAATCTTAAAAAAAAAAAAAAAGAACATGGTTTATCTTTCCATTTATTCAGAGGCAGAGTTTATTTTGTGTTCCTCAAGGACTTTAAATGTTTGCTCATGTAGATTTTGGACACCGTTTGTCCAGCCGAATCCTAAGTAACGTGCTGGTGGGGTCTTTTCGTGCATTACGTCTTCTGCTTCGAACTCTTTGTTGTTTAAAGCGCATGCGTGTTGCATGTGCGTCCTACGCCTTTCCCGTATTCTTTTCCTTTGTAGTTTTTAGTACTTTCTCTTGACTTCTCCAGGTGTACCGTAGTATTTTATGAAAACACCAATAGTTTTAAAGATTTCTATTCTTTTTTTTAATGACTCTAATTTCTTTCTGTTCTCAAATTGCTTTGATGAATACCTCCAGTACTAGTGACGGAACGGGTGCCTTCGTCTCCTGCCCCGCCCCCGCCCTGTCTTCAGAGGAGCGCCCCCATGCGGGGAGCTGAGTGCAAAGCGAGATCCTGGCTGTGGTGGTGATGTGTGTCATTGGTCTAGCGAAGTGTCTGTTGATTCGTAATTTATCCAGGATGAGTGTTGGAAATTTTGTCAAATGTTTTTTAGCATCTCCGGGGATGACTGTGATTTTCCTCCTTTGCTCTACGAATATGATGAATTGTATTAATGATTTCTAATGTCAAGCCGCCCTTGCATTCTGGGAATGAGCCCACTTAGGTTGTTTTTTTTTTTTCCTAATCCTCACTAGAGGATATGTTTATTGATTTTTTAAAAAGATTTTATTTATTTTTAGAGCGGAGGGAAGGGAGGGAGAGAAGCATCAGTGTGTGGCTGCCTCTCACCCCCCCCCCCCCCACTGGGGGCCTGGCTTGCAACCCAGGCATGTGCCCTGACTGGGAAATGAACTTGTGACCCTTTGGTTCTCAGTCTGGTGATCAGTCCACTGAGCCACACCAGCCAGGGCATGTTTATTGATTTTAGAGAGAGGGGAAGGGAGGTTGAGAGAGAGAGAGAAACAAGGGTGTGACAGAGGAATGTTGATTGGTTGCCTCCCATATGTACCCCAACTGGGGATCAAACCTGCGACTTGGGTATGTGCCCTGACCAGGGATCAAACAAGCAGCCTTTTGGTGCAGAGACTATGCTCCAACCGACTGAGCCACCAACCAGGGCAAGCCCAATTAGTTTTGATATTTTATTCTTTTAATCCTATCCTAGATTCCATTTGCGTATGTTTTATTCAGGATTTTTACAGTAATATTCCTAAGCGATATTGATCAGTAGGGTATCTTATGAAATCTTTTTCAGGTTTTCATTTCTCTTCTACTTTAAAAGTTTTTTGAGGTTTTCTGGCTTGTATTTTGCTATTCAATACAGATCTAAACAGCTTTGGGTTTCCGTTCTTGCTAGAGCCCTGACCCGCATGCCCCGTGGTTTGAATGGGTCATCTTGCAAAGCACAAGTTCACTTCCCAGTCAGGGCACACGCCTGGGTGGTGGACAGTCCCCCGGGGGGGGGGGGGGCGTGCAAGAGGCAGCCACTCATTAATGCTTCTCTCCCTCTCTTTCTCCCTCCCTTCCCTCTCTCTAAAATAAATAAATAAAGTCTTTAAAAAAGAGTTTGCTAGAATTTTCCTCTAAAAATATCTTGCTCTGGTGCTTCTGTTTCATAATGCTCTTTTTTCTTTCTTTCTTTTTTCATAATGCTCTTTTATAATTCCATTTCTTATGTGAAAGGTGGCCCGTCTAGACAATTTGTCTTTCCCAGGACTGGTCTGGAGTTGTTACAGTTGTCTAGAAATTATTTTTTTTCAGGTTTTAAATTTTATTTGCAAAGTACTATCTTATGACTAAAATTCGTTCTTCCCCCTTTGGTTAATTTCCTATTTGGCATTTCTTAGTTTGCTTTCCTCGCCATCCCTTGTTTTCTTAATTAGGTTAATGGTGGTTTGTATATTTTATTGAATCTTTTTCCCAAACACCCAGCTTTTTGCCATATTTCTTCGTTCTGTGGCTTATCTGTTTTCTAATTTATTTCTGCTTTAATCCATATTAATTCTTCTCTTATTTTTTCTGTTTATCTCATGGTTCTTTTTCTACTGTTTTTCTCTGGTGTTTTATTTATTTTTATCTGTTCTGATGTAAGTTATGTGTATTGGAAGCTGTGAATATTTTTCTGATTGGTGCCGCTATATCCTATAAGTTTAGACTCATGATGTTTTGATTATGGTTATTTTATGGAAATCCTAAAAATTCAGTTTGTAGTTCCCTTTTGATTCAAGAATTGTCCATGACCGTTTGTTTTTTTTCAATTTCCAGGCTTTCATTTTAATTTTTTAAAATAATTTTGATTCATTCACACCAGACAGCTATTGTTGTGTTGGCTATTGTCCTTTTTTTCTCTTTTTATTTTAATTTCATTTTTATTGTATTTTCTTCCATTGCCATTTAGTCCCCTTATACACCCCACCCCAACTTCCAGACTTTTAAATTAATTTCTAGTTATTCTGCCTATGATCACAAAAATTTGCATTTTTTATAGTTTTAGTTGTTCTTCAGTTTTCAATTTTCATGAATGTTCTATCAGCTCTTGAAAAGAAAGAACATTCCCTGGCTGGTGTGGCTCAGCGGATTGAGCGCTGGCCTGCGAACCAAAGGGTCACCGGTTCGATTCCTAGTCAGGGCACATGCCTGGGTTGAGGGGCCAGGTTCCCAACAAGGAACACATGAGAGGCAACTGCACATTGCTGTTTCTCTCCCTCTCTTTCTCCTTCCCTTCCCCTCTCTAAAATAAATAAATAAAGTCTTTTAAAAAAAAGAAAAGAAAGAACATTATCTATTATTAGCATAGAGAGTTTCATATATTGTAGTACCTTACTGATTATTTTATTTAGCTCGTCTGAATTTGTATTTATGTATGGTCTACTTAATGTTTCTTGGGCTGAGAGATGAACTAAATCTCTTATTAGTGTGTTTCCATCTATTTATCCTAATATCCCAGTAATTTCTTCTTCTTGAAAATTGTTGCATTGTTATTTGGTGACTTGTGAATTATACCATTTAGCATTCTGAGTGGCCCTTCTTCGGCTCCTTCAGTGATGTTTGGCTTCGGTCCTCGCCGTCCGACGTTAAGATTATGGCCCCGGCTTGGTTTCATGTCCATCTCTGTGCGTTCGCTCGTTCAGTCACTTTTAACCATTCTGAGTCCCTGCGTCGGAATTATGTCCCTTGAATGCTGGATGGAGTTGGGTTTCGTTTGAGATCCAAACTAAATCTCTTTTTAAAATATATTTTATTGATTATGCTATTACAGTTGTCCCATTTTCCCTCCTTTATTCCCCTCCACCCTGCACACCCCCTCCCACCCACATTCCCCCTCTTTAGTTCATGTTCATGGGTTGTACATATAAGTTCTTTGGCTTCTACATTTCCTACAGTATTCTTAACCTCCCCCTGTCTGTTTTCTACCTACCATTCGTGCTTCTTATTCTCTGTACCTTTTCCCTCTCTCTCCCCCTTGGACTCCCCCGCTGATAACCCTCCGTGTCATCTCCATTTCTGTGATTCTGTACCCGTTCTAGTTGTTTGCTTAGTTTGTTTTTGTTTTGTTTTGTTTTTAAGATGTTATTTATTTTATGTTTAGACAAAGGGGAAGGGAGGGAGAAACAGAGGGAGAGAAACATCAATGTGTGGTTGCCTCTCGTGCGCCCCCTGCTGGGGACCTGGCCTGCAACCCAGGCATGTGCCCTGACTGGGAATCCAACCGGTGACCCTTTGGTTCACAGGCTAGTGCTCAATCCACTGAGTCACACCAACCAGGGCTGTTTTTGGTTTTTTTAGGTTTGGTTGTTAATAGCTGTGAGTTTGTTGTCATTTTAGTGTTCATATTTTGTATCCTCTTTTTCTTAGATCAGTCCCTTTAACATTTCTTATAATAAGGGTGGGGTGATGATGAACTCCTTTAACTTGACCTTATCCAGGAAACACTTTGTCTCCCCTTCCATTCTAAATAATAACTTTGCTGGATAGAGTTATCTTGGATGTAGGTCCTTGCCTTTCCTGACTTCAAATACTTCTTTCCAGCTCCTTCTTGTCTGCAAGATTTCTTTTGAGAAATCAGCTGATAGTCTTATGGGCTCTCCTTTGTAGGTAACTGTCTCCTTTTCTCTTGCTGCTTCTAAGATTCTCTCCTTATTTTTAATCTTGGGTAATGTCATTATGATGTGCCTTGGTGTGTGCTTCCTTGGGTCCAACTTCTTTGGGACTCTCTGAGCTTCCTGGACTTCCTGGAAGTCTATTTCCTTTGCCAGATTCGGGAAATTCTCCTTCATTATGTTTTCAAATAAGTTTTCAATCCCTTGCTCTTCCTCTTCTCCTTCTGGTACCCCTTTGATTTGGACATTGGAACGTTTATAGATGTCCTGGAGGTTCCTAAACCTCTCCTCATTTTTTTTGAATTCTTGTTTCTTCATTCTGTTCTGGTTGAATATTTCTTTCTTCCTTCTGGTCCACACCTTTGATGAGAGTCCCAGTTTCCTTCCCATCACTATTGGTTCCCTGTACATTTTCCTTTATTTCACTTAGTATAGCCTTCATTTTTTCATCTAATTTGAGACCATATTGAACCAATTCTGTGAGCATCCTGACTACCAGTGTTTTGAACTGTGCATCTGATAGGCTCACTATCCTTCCGTCGCTTAGTTGTAATTTTTCTGGAGCTTTGATCTGTTCTTTCATTTAGGCCTTTTTTTTTTTTTGTCTCAGTGCCCCTGTTACATAGTAAAGGGTGGAGCCCTAGGTGTTCATCAGGGCAGGGTAACCCACATCACTTTGTTGTGATGCTGTACGTAGGGGAGGAGTCCAAGAGGGAACAGTGCTGCTTGCTCCACTCTCCGTCGGTTTTCAGTTACTTCCCCCGCTACCCACAAGCAAACTGGGCCCTTTTGGTGCTGATTCCTGGGTGGGTGGGTTTGTGTACGCTCTAGGACCCTGTGGATCTCTCCAACGAACTCCCCTGTGAGGCTGGGAGTTACACCTGCTGCCGCCTCATTCCCCACAGGTGTTTTCAATCAGAGGTTTGCAGCTTTATTTCCCCGCTGGAACCCTGGGTTGGGCAGTCTGTCTCACTTCCCAGTTGTTCCTCCCGGTTTATCTGCTCGTAAATGTGGGACCGCCCAGTCCGCAGTCCGCCACCTCCCCGAGTCCAGCAGCTGCCGCCTTGCCCACCCTGGGTCCTCCAGCCACTGCCTTGCCGCGAGTCCTCTCTGCCCCGCTGCCCATCTCCACCCCTCCTGCCGGTCTTGATGAGTGTTTCTTCTTTAACTCCTTGGTTGTTGGACTTCCATACAGTTTGATTTTCTGGCCGTTCTGGTTGTTTTTTGTTTTTAAAATTTGTTGTTGTTCTTCTTTTGGTTGTGTGAGGAGGCACAGTGTGTCTTCCTATGGCTCCATCTTGACCAGAAGTCCAAAACTAAATCTTTTTTAAAAAAAGATCAGTGAGTTAACCCTATTTATTGATTCATATGGCAGATGCCTTTGGTCTCCTTTTGGTGTCTTTGTGCACCTGGAAAGGCTGTATTCTTGATTCCTTCACTGTGGCCAGTTCTCTTCACTTTTTAAAAAACTGTAGCCCTGACATTTAGGAAAGGTTGTATTTGTGTTCTAGTGGTTACATTGATATGTATGTCTCTATATAATAACCCTCGTTACAGTATCTATTGTTTCTCTTCTGTGGACAGTAAGTGTATCTTGTTTCCTCTTCCCCCTCCTCCCCTCTCTGGTCTCTGCCCCGTGTCAGCTGATACTGTATCGAGTGATTCTAAGGTATTTTATTATATTCATTCTCATGCCTCTGGAAGCTCTGAGTCTGGTAGAGTTCCTGACAGTTGCCATTACTGGCCTATGCGATGGCACGAAAACCTGAAGAGGTGGCAGCAGCTTGGAAGAAAAGTCTGGAGGCAGCCTGAAGCACTCTTATAAGAAAAGCTGCACCTCCCACACCTGATGATGCAGGGGATGCTCCTGTGGGAAGAAGACAGAGGCATCTGTCACACTGAATTGATGTCATTCAGAAGAGTCAGCTTTTTTTTGTTTGTTTAATCCTCACCTGGGGATATGTTTTTATTGATTGAAAGAGAGAGAGAAAGAGAAACATCAAGGCAAGAGAAAAGAATCACTCGGTTGCCTCCCGCATGAACCCAACCAGGGTTGACAGGGGATCGAACTGGCAACCTTTTGGTGCCCAGGATGACACTCCAACCAAATGAACAACCTGGCTAGAGCAGAAAAATCAGCTTTTAATGGTGACAACATTTCAGGAACACCTTGCCCAATTTGTTTCACTTAACTTCCTAGGTCTGAGCAGAAGTGATAGGTGATATATAAATCTAGCTGAACAATTCTTTCAAAGTAAAAATTCTATAGGATAGAAAGCAACACGGCGTTGTTTAATTGGCGGCGTTTTTAAATTTCTAGTGGTGTAACACAATGACGCAGCTATATAACTATTCCTCTTATTCAACAAAATAGGGTAACGGTTTCCTTCTTATCGGTCACCTGTGCGCTAACATGGGCTTAATCTTTTAGCAATGAAACCCAAGGCAACCACTAAGCTTCGTCCACTTACCACCTCCTTCCCCGCCAAGTTTTTCCTCATTTTAATCTCTATTATTTCTTACTGTACTCTGGATGGAGTCTATTCTCTCATATTTTTTTCTAGTTCGGTCTTCACTTCTGAAATATTTTAATCTTTTAGCTCTTCCCCACCCTCTGTCAGTCCTCACACGTTGTCTTACCGTCACTCCTTCTAACTGGTTCTTCTCTAGTTCTCACAAAGGAAAAGATCTTTAGGTTGAAATTGCTTTTTCAAGTTCTTTTAAAAAAAATATGCTGTAATTATGGATTCTAATTTTATACTTTATTTTGTTTTTGATTTTAGAGAGAGGGGAAGGGAGGGAGTGTGGGGTCAGGAAACATTGATGTGAGAGAGAAACATCGGTTGCCCCTCGCATGTGTCCTGACTGGAGACCGAGCCCGCTTCCCAGGCACGTGCCCTGACTGGGACTCGAACCGGTGACTTTTTGCTTATCTGGACGACCCCCAACCAACTGAGCCACACCAGCCAGGGCTCGATTTGAACATATCTATATAGCGAATTTTCTTTATTCAAAAGATAACATAAGTGTTCCTTTTCCTTTTTCATTCTTGTCATTTTTTCATCCATCTTTGGATGGATGCTGTGTTTATTCCTTTAACAATTTTTTTTTAATTTGTTGGGTTTTCCTGCATTAGCCAATAACAGGGAGTTTTGGTGCAAACTGGGAGAGAGACCAGGATCGTTCTCCAGGTGTCTCTGCTGAAGGGCTCCCTCCTCTGCTCTGGGCATGCACTGTGCCTTTAAAGCCTGGCCCTCCTTGGGGTCCACTCCTCTTCGGCCCTCAGAACCCAGGCTGGGTCAAGAGGCAGCCTGCACCCAGCTGTGAGCCCCCTGGTTTGGTCACATCTTCCCCGAGGATGGCCAGGAGGGCCCCCCGGAATCCTGCCGCTGCAGGCCCAGGTTCCTGTGCAGGTCCCACCCTCCGCTGCTGTGGGACCTCTGCCGAGTCCCTTTCCTTCTCTGGGCCTCTGTGTCCCCATGTGAACATCGGAATCTCCAAGGGCCCAGCTCGGTCAGCACCCAGCCTGGCAGCGGGGTTTGGTAGGGACTGGGTCTGACCATCACTGTGACCCTGTTCTGTGTGGGTCGTGGTCCGCCGGCATTGGGCTGGACACGGGATCCCAGGGAGGATCAGCGGTGGAGTGTCCCACTGCTGGGGCAGAGGTGGGTGTGGGCCGTGAAGAGGTGACAAGGGTCAGGCTGGGGAGCCTTTTCCAGATGCTGATGCTCCCACAGTGGGGCCCGCAGAGGTGACACGGGGCCAGGCCTGCAGAGGTGACACGGGGTGGGGTGGGGGTGGTCAGGCCGCAGCTCTTCTCTCCACCAACCTCACTTCTCACTCTCACGTCCTGCCTGAGAGAGCTCCTGGGGCCGTGGCAGGGACACCACCACAGTTAACACGGCCAGCTGGAGATGCTTCCCCAGGGCAGGGCTGGAAGGGGGAGGCTGCGAGGTAGGAGGATGCGGTGGCAGCGATGTGCAGGCTTGTCTGACACGGGCCAGGACTTGGGCCCCGGCTGGGAGGCCCATCTGGGGGCCAGGACGTGCTTTGGGCCTGAGGTCACATGGGTATTGGGCCGTGGCCAGCTTGGCCCATACACAGCTTCTATTCCTGGGGCTTGGGCTCCGGCACCAAATACGGTGCTGCTTGCGTCCAGCACCTTCATCCGTGGCAGGCGTGGCTCGAGGGGCATATCCTGCCTTCCCAACAGGCCCAGACCCTGCCCCACACCATGGCACAGCTAGGCCACCCCAGTGCCACTGGACCCCCAAGCAGCCAGGGCTTTGCTCCGTCCGACCGTCTGTCCGCTCCTCAGTGTGGTTCGCACTGGGTTAAGAACCCTTGGGACCAGAATAGCCTCTCTCTGCAGGGAAACCGGGGCGGGGCGGGGAGCAGGGGATTTTTTGTTTTGTTTTGTTTTGAATTTTTATTTATTTATTTTTAGAGAGAGGGGAAGGGAAGGAGAAAGAGAGGGAGAGAAACATCAATGTGTGTGTGGTTGCCTCTCATGCACCCCCCACTGGGGACCTGGCCTGCAACCCAGGCATATGCCCTAGACTGGGAATCGAACCAGTGACCCTTTGATTCATAGGCCTGCGCTCAATCCACTGAGCCACACCAGCCAGGGCTGGGTTCTTAATTTATATCAGGGCTCTTGCATTCAGACCGATGTCAGGGGGATCCGGGCAGCTCCCCCAACCCCGATCCCCAGTTTCCTCACTCGTTCTCACGGGTCCATTTGGCTACTCGTTGATTTGCTAACTCACTGACTCATTAATTCACTCACTGATCATTCATTGATTCACTGACTCATTGATCGCTCCACCCACACACTTGCCCCTCACCTACACACAGGCATCCGGAGGGCCAGGCACCACTCTGGATGCTGAACAGAACAGAGAAAACACGAAAGTGTGCCGGACCCCATCGGGTTATGTTCCAAATAAATAACGAACCCAAGCAAGTACAGAACTGTACAGTATGTTGGAATAAGTATGGGGGAGAACAGACTAAAGCAGAAAGCTATGAAGTGGTGGGGGAGCTGAAATTTTAGGGGCAAGAGGGAGGCCTCCACGGCAGGGTGATTTTTTAAAAATTATTTTGTTGTTCAATTACAGTTGTCTGCATTTTCTCCCCACCCCAGCCAAACCCACCTCCCTCCCTTGCTTCCACCCCCCGCCCCTAGGTTTTGTCCCTGTGTCCTTTATAGCTGTTCCGGGAGGGTGATTTTTTGAGTGAAGGCCGGAGGAAGGTGAGGGAGTGAGCAGAGGGAACAGTGTTCCGAGCAGAAGGAACAGCAGGTGGGAAGGCCCTGCGACGGCAGCATGGGGGGATGGGTTTGAGAAAGGGCCAGGAGGCCAGGTGTGGCTGGGGCGGAGCAGGTGATGGGGAGAGAAGTGTGGCCTGAGGTCAGGGCTTGGGGGACACGCAGGGCCTGGCGGAGGTCCCACGTCACTCAGCCCGAGCAGAGGAGTGGCTGGCCTGCCCGGTGTCCTCAGCCACCCTCTGGCTGCCGAGCGAGTCAGTGAGCGAGCGAATGAACGGCACAGAGTAGATTTCCTGTGTGACTACTGTGTGCCAGGCATGGAGCCAGGCACGGGAGAGAAGGCATGCCGGCCCCGGTGGCACTTGAGGAGGTCCATTTGGTCAACTCCTTTCTCATCAAGTGTCACCTTCCTGGGAAGGTGACACTTTCTCTGGACTCCGGTGGCCGATTTGCTCCATTTCAGCCATCACCTAGTGTATTATGTTTGTCTCTTTTCAAATGGTGTCCCCACAGGCCGAGCACTCCTCCAGGGCAGGGCTGCACCTAACCGTTCCCTCCGGCCGTGGGGCTGAGAGGGCACGCGCGTGACCGCAGGGGCCCCCGCCCTCCGAGAGCCTCAGCCCACCTCACTGTGTCTCTCACCATCTTTTGCAGATGGATTTGCAGGCGCGGAGAGCGTGTGGACGGGCCGTGTTCCCGTTGGTGGAGGAGGCTGCCCGCTGAGCCAGGGTGTGTCTCCAGGCGGCTGCCCGGACCCCCACCGCACCGCCATGGGGCGCCCAGGCTGGTCAGTTCCAGCCCTTGACATCTTCCCGGTTCCCTGCCTTTGGCCCCGGGGGAGGGCCGGGCCCAGCCCCTCAGGTCCTAGGCTCCAGGCACCAGTCTCTGGCCATGAGCCCGTGTGTCCCGGGAGCGGTTGTTCCCGGCCCCCGTGGCCCCCAGACCGTGTCCAGTCCCTCCGCCCCTTTCTGCCCAAGTTTCTTGGCCTCTAAATTAGAAGTGATGCGACTTCCCCCTGGGGTCACCGAGGGCCAGAGTGGGTGTGAACTTGGCACTGTGCACTTAGAAGGCATGGAACACATGGTGGCTGGGATTCTGCTGGTAATGGACAGAGTCCAGGCCAGTGTGCGCTGACTCCCCCAAGTGCCGGGCACGCGCGCACATTGGCTGCTCGCGCGCTCTCTCCCCCAGGCAGGATGGTGCAGTGGTGAGAGCACAGACTCTAGAGCCAGGTGACCTGGGTTCAAACCCATGCCCTGCCACTTACTGGTTGTGGGGCTCTGCGTGAGTTAGCAGACTTCTGTGCCTCAGTTTCCTCACTTGTAAAATGGGGTGATGATCGCCACCCCATAGGGTAGCGTAAGGGTTTAATGAGTTCACATGTGTTGGTGCTGAGAAGGTCGCCTTGCATGGGCACAGTGGACAGTGTGCGTTCAGTGAGCGAGCGTATACATATGGCCAGGGGTCCCCAAGGTCGTGTCTTCCCAGTGGGAAGATGGAGGCTCAGAGAGCCAAGTGAGGGCCTTGCCCCAGGTCTCATGGCTGCTTCAGGCAGACGTGAGGTCACCTGCATCCCAGGCATTCACACAGTCCCCGCCTTGGGGACAGGGCCCAAGTCTATCTCATTCCTCCAAGCCACCTGCAGGGAACACCCAGAAATGTTTCTGGCTGCTGGCCAAGTGGGCACCACCAGGAGAGAGTGAGGGTCCAAGGGCGGCAGTGCTGGCAAAGGTCACGGACAGCAACCCAA
This sequence comes from Micronycteris hirsuta, assembly GCA_004026765.1. NCBI lineage: Eukaryota > Metazoa > Chordata > Mammalia > Chiroptera > Phyllostomidae > Micronycteris > Micronycteris hirsuta. The sequence continues at coordinate 35,250 of PVJI01011849.1, forward strand.
CTTCCCTGCCCATTTCCCCTCTAGACCTGTGTCTGGGACAAGCACAGCCAAGGGCAGGCGCTAGGGAAGCCAGGGGTCCAGGAGGCCCAGGAGGCCCCAGCGTGTCTGAGCCAAGGGCTTCAGGCCCCAGCAGACATCCCTGCGTGCCAGCGCCCAGGCCTGCCAGAGCCCTGGGGCCCCGGCGGAGAGCACCCCAGGCAGTCTGCCCTCTTGGACCAGCTCACGGCCTGGTCTGCGGAGCTGAGTGGTATGTGTGCCGGGCCCACCATCACAGGCTGCCAGCCTGGCGTGCTGAGGGGGACACGCTTGGCCAGGCAGTCAGGCCTGTGTGCCCTGTGGTGAAGGCATTACTTCTGACAGTGCCTGCACACCTGCCCTGGGTCCCTGATGGCCACAGGTTCTAGATGGCACTGGCCCGGTCATTGGGTGCTCAGGCCACGGCCCACTGCTCCCATTTTCCAGGTGAAGAGGGAGATGGGGCTCGGAGCAGTTGGCAGGCTCGTGGGCTGCGGACGCCAGTGTCAGTTGGGGCTGCAGTTTGTAGGGAGTGTTTTCTTGGGCCACGGATGGCTGCAGCCTGCCCGAGTGTGGTGTCCGTCTCTTGCAGACCAGCCAGTTCCTGCTGGAGGCTCCTGTTGTCATCCGGGGAGACCATGTCCAGGTCCCCGGACTGTCTGCTGTGGCTGCTCCGGAGCACCCTGAGCCAGCGGGGCTGTACCCTGTTCATCATCAGCTTCAAGTTCATGTTTTTGGTCTCCGTCATGATCTACTGGCACATTGTGGGGGAGCCCAGGAGCCAAGGACAATTCTCTTACCTGCCTGTCGACATCCCCTGCCCCCACCTGGTGCCCCTGACTCCGCCCCCCAGCACCCCACCTCCAGGCAACATCTTCTTTCTGGAGACCTCAGACCGGACCAAACCCAACTTCCTGTTCATGTGCTCGGTGGAGTCGGCTGCCAGGACCCACCCGGAGTCCCGGGTGGTGGTCCTGATGAAGGGGCTGCCCAACAGCAATGCCTCCCTGCCCCGGCACCTGGGCTTCTCGCTTCTGAGCTGCTTCCCCAATGTCCAGATGCTCCCGCTGGACCTCGAGGAGCTGTTCCGGGACACGCCTCTGGCGGCCTGGTATGTGGCCATGCAGCGGCGGTGGGAGCCCTACCGGCTGCCCGTACTCTCCGACGCCTCCAGACTGGCGCTGCTGTGGAAGTTCGGGGGCATCTACCTGGACACGGACTTCATCGTCCTCAAGAACCTGAGGAACCTGACCAACACGCTGGGCACTCAGTCCCGCTACGTCCTCAACGGTGCCTTCCTGGCCTTCGAGCACCACCACGAGTTCCTGGCGCTGTGCATGCGTGACTTCGTGGCCCACTACAACCGCTGGATCTGGGGCCACCAGGGCCCGCAGCTGCTCACGCGCGTCTTCAAGAAGTGGTGCTCCGTCCACAGCCTGGGCGAGAGCCACGCCTGCCGAGGCGTCACGGCCCTGCCCTCTGAGGCCTTCTACCCCGTCCCCTGGCAGAACTGGAAGAAGTACTTCGAGGATATCAGCCCCGAGGAGCTTCCCCGGCTGCTCAGGGGCACCTACGCCGTCCACGTGTGGAACAAGAAGAGCCAGGGCACACGCCTCGAGGCCACGTCCAGGGCGCTGCTGGCCCAGCTCCACGCCCGCTACTGCCCCACGACGCACCAGGCCATGAAGATGTACTTGTGAGGGGCCTGCCCGCACCCAGCATCCGGTGGGGAGGGGCGCCCAGCCGCCCTTCCTGGGGAGGCGAGGCGAGGTGAGGGGCGGGGGGCAGGGAAGAGGTGGTCTGAGGCGTGTTATAGGAAGGCTCTGCTCCCTTCAAGCCAGGGTGAGGCTGGTGGGATGCCCAGCAGCCAGTGTGTTGTCTCAGGGCAGGGGAAGCAAGCGGTGGGGGGGGGGGGTGAAGGGCCCCCAGCCAGAATCAGCTGGAGTGATCTGGGAAGGGGCAGGAGGGGAGCATCCTGGGTCTGCTGGACAACATGTGGAAGCTGTGAACATCAAGGCATCTTCCAGGCATCCCAGGGAAGCCAGGTGTTTTGGGGCCCAGGTGACCATGGTGGGCGCAGCCTCGGAGGAGCCCAAGGCAAGCGGGGAGGAAGGCGGGCCTCCGGATGAGGGGCACGGAGGCCGCTGTGGGAGACAGTGGGCACACTTGGCCTTGGGAGCCCGGGCTGGGGCTTGGCTCTCTCCTGGTTTTGGTTTTTCTCAGGCTGAGCCTGGGGAACATTTTGGGGGGAGCCCTGCGTGCCTTCCCCATCCTTCTTTTCACACGTCACAAGGGTGACAGCTGCCTACTCCAGGGGCATAGGTGTGTGGAGTATTTTGGGCTTGGGAAAAGCATTTTAGAGGAAATACTCCTGCCCTGCTGGTAATAAACACAGGAAAACAGTGAACAGAACAGTGACTCTCGGACATGCAGTGCTTCGTGGCTGACAGAACACACTCGCTCACACAGCCCTCTCAGCACCCGTGTGCGGGTGGGAAGCGTGGGGGGTGGGGGCGGACGCTGGAGGTGACTTGCCTGAGATCCAGCGTAGATCAAAAGGTGTGGGCCACAGGAAGGTCAGTGCTTGGAAGGGCGAGGCCCCAGCTGGTTGGGGTTGAGTGAGGAAGCCGCCTCAGAGCTGGGCGTTCCAGAAGGTCTCCCCTGCAGGGCTGGGGGTGCTGCCAGGAACTCTGGAACTCTGCGTGCTGCCCTTTGCCAGCGGAGGGGGAGGTGTTCAGAGGCCTCTGGATTCTGCCTGCCGATGGTCATGGCAGCCTGGTAAGGTGGTGAGCTCCCTGGCTCCAGGGGTATTCAAGAGCACGTGATGTTTTTTTATGCAGACAGTGGATTATGTGTCATTCATTTCTCCATAACATCATTTCACCTGTCTTAAATATCTTTTTTAGAATAAGCGGGTTTTACTTTAATATACAAGTAATATAGATAACTATATGTGTTAAACAAGTGAGATGACCCCTTAAGTCAAGCATGGTTTAATTAGTCATTTGGCCATCATATAGTGAGAATCTACTAGAATCTACTGTCACCATATAGAGATGAGACAGACACATGTCACTCCCTCATCCTAAACTCTTCCGTGGCTCCCTATTGCTGGAGCACAAAGCCTACCTCCTGGGTCCAGCCTTCAAAGCCTTCAGGGATCTGGCCACGCCTCCCTCTCCAGCCTTGAGCTTTGCCCTCCATCCACACTAAACTGTATATATATATATGTGTGTGTATTTTTAAAGATTTTATGTATTTATTTTTTAGGGAGGGAGAAATATCGACGTGTGAGAGAGACTTTGATCCATCGGTTGCCTCTCACACGCCCCCAGCTGGGGACCTGGCCCGCGACCCAGGCGTGTGTCCTGACTGAATTGAACCAGGACTTTGGTTTCACAGGCCGGTGCTCAGTCCATGGAGCCACACCAGCCAGGGCACAGGTGGCAAACACAAGGCCCAAGGACTGAACCCGGCCCTCCGCCTTGTTTCTACCTGACAGCAGCGCCGAGCTCTCACTTAACTGTTAGGGAGCAGTTACATTTATACAGTCCTAACGTTACATTCAGCCCTTTGAAGACAACCACGAGGCTGATGTGGCCCCCGGTGGAAATGAGTTTGACAGCCCTGGCCTCAACTATGTTTTTGATTCCCTTCCCCATCTTCATGTCCACATGTTGATACTGGTCCTTCCCAGCCATCTTCACCAGCAAACCCTTGTTTCTTCCCAGAAGGCCGATGTACCCTCCAGGAAGCCTTCCCTGATTTCCCTGCCTCCAGCCCCACAGCCCCCATGCATCCTCCATGACCACTGGGTTCTTGGCCCATCTCTCCAAACGTCTTGAAGGGCAGAGCCATGTCAAGTCCCTCTCAAGGTTCCTGAGGTCAGGCTCAGGCTCCCAGTGGGGGACACCCACGGAGCTCTGTGAGGGACTCAAGAAGTTCCTGTCAGTCCGTGTGGAGCCAAGGGTTCTCCATTACCCTGGCATCTAACCCAGAGGTCAGGCCAGAGCAGCTACAGCCAGCCGGCAGGACTGCAGGCTTCCAGAATGTCCACAGAGAACCTTGTTCTGGAAACACGGCCCAGGAGGCAGCCTTGGCCCCAGCCTCCTTACATCGTGCCAGGCAGGACCAAGAATGGGAGAACTCTCAGATGTTCCTGGCACCCTTGGCTCTGAGAAAGTGGGCATGGGGGGGGCGGGAGGGGGCACAGAGGACGCTCCAACCATCAGCTTGGAAGTGGGGGCGGGTAGGGAGCCGGTGGACCTTGCTGAGCCAACTTGTTAACGCTGCAGCTGTAAACCAGCGGGGTTCCAGCTGGTCTGAAACTACAGCAGCAGTCTGGAGGATGCGTGTGGGCGGGGCCAAGGTAACAGGAGAAAAGCCGATTGGGTCTGCGCCCTGACGCAGGCAGGTGACCTCACCAAGCAACCTAGGACCCTAGCCTCCACCCACCCCGGTGCTGTGTTCTTAACGTCTGAGCTTGAAGCAATTGTCCTAATTCCCTGGCAGGGAAGGGGAACCCGAAGACCCCTTTTCCCTGCCTTCTGGCCTCCGCGCCCCAGCCAGAGCTCTGCCTGCTGCCTCTTGCAAAGGAGGGATGGGTGGTACCTACCTCCCGGCATGGTCGTGATGACGACCAAGTGAGCCAGCTCGGCGCCTGGCACTGAGCACATTGTTACGACACCCTCCGCTTTCTGCCTGGGGAAACCGTGGCTCAGCAAGTGGGAGGCAATACTGGGAATTGAAGGCCTAGGCCTTGGCTACCCTGAGGACTGAGCTTAGAGCAGGAAGAAGGGTGGCTGGGGGACATGGCCAGGGCTTCTCCTCGCCCCGCTGTGCACCCACAGACAGCCCAGACAGAGCCTCCTCCGGCCCCCTCTGCCTGACTCTCATTCCTGAGAGGCCCTGCTCTTTGTTCTGTCCCATCCCGAACTCCGAGTCCTGCTCCCTGGCGGCCTCAGGCTGCCCCTCCTCCGCCTAGGAGGTGGGACTCAGTTCTGGAAAAGGAAAAGGGAGTGGCCGACAGACTTCATGGAATCCTGCCCTGGGGCCAGTAATCAGATCCTAGGAACCTGATGGTGGGCAGTGTGCAGACTTTTTGTCCTGGAACTGGGGAAGAAGATGAGGACCCAGCCCTCTACTGGGTGGCAGTGGGGGGCCTGGCAGGGGCCCCAGGCCTGGGCGCAGTCGGTTATTTAATGAGCTTTCCCTGGCTAGCCCAGCACAGGCTCTGGGGTAAGAGGACAGTTCTGCTTGCTGCCACATCAATATTCAACTTCTTGTTTAAATATTAAATTGAACGTCCTCCCTCTGAGTGCCCACAGAAACCCAGGATGAGTAACTTAGAGCCTGAAAGTCGGGTTTCACGGTTCAATTGTCCCTAAATCCCTGTTTGTCCTACCATGGGCCAGGCAGTGCAAGGCATGCTGGGAATCCTGCTGTGATTGGGGGTCAGGACCAGACAACTGGCCCAGGACTCAGGTTTGATGTGGGCTTTGGCGGCGGAGGGGGTCATCCACTCCCCAGGCAGGCACAGCAGCAGGAAGGAACTGAGTCGGTGAGCTAGACTGCACCTGGGTGAGGGGTGGCAGGGCACCCCAAAACAGGAAGACATTCCTCACAGCCATAGTGTACCACCAAGAAACACCAGGACCCGGCAACTTGCAAGGAGAGATCAGAGAGGAGGCGCCCAGCTGCTGGAAACAACTCCGGTTGCTGAAACCTTGGGGGCACGATTATCCCACTGAGGTACTGGCTAAGGCACTGGGGAAGCTGCTCTAAGGAAAGACTTCAAAATACAACCACTTAAATGAGGTAGAAGATTGTTTGTCTCACTTCACAGCCCAAAGCTGTGCTCCAGACCCACGAGACCACTCTGCCATCCCCAAGGTCGAGCTCCCACAGGGCTCCAGCCGCTGTCTTTTCCAGGTCATGGAAAGGGTGGGGGAGGGGGGGTTCAAGGCAAATGTCTTTAGGAAGATAATCCCTGAAGTTGCTTGCCTCACTTATGCTCACATCCCATTGGTCTGGACCTAGTCACATGGCCACACCCAGCTACCGAGGATGTTGGGAAGTGTAGTGTGCATCTGGGGGGGGGTGCAAATATCCAGCTAGAACTCAGTATGTTCTCTTACTAAGTGGGTGACAGGAAGAATGGACACAGAGGGCAGTTAACAGAGCTTGCCATGTGTAACAAGGAATCTGGGGGAAGTGCCTCCAGGGCTGGTTAATTCAGCAGCTGATCAACATCTTTATATCTTCAAGGTCCCAGTGTGTTGACTTTGGTCGCAGGCTTATTCACTCCTGGCTTCAAGAGGGCTGCCACTGCTCCGGGTATCACAGCCTTATGCACTGATGCAAAAAGACAGAAAAGAAACTGTTCCTCCCTTGTGCCTAGGAAAACTTTCTCAGAAGGGCCCCTGTCCAACCAACTTCCCCTGTCACTGGCCCATTCCTACTCCAATTACTAGCAAAGGGAATGGAATGACCAGGACTGGTTTATACCAGTGGATACTGGTCTCAGATTCAGGGGCTGGGAAGGGCCTCACTTCCTCTACGACACAAGGCCACCTGAGGGCTGAAGGAAATCAGGTTCCCTTCACCAAGAAAGGAAGAGGATAGGAATGACTGTGGGTAAGGAGCCTCTCTGCAAACTGGCACTTCCCGCCCACCTGCTCTGCCCCAAGCCCGGCCGTAGACTCTTTCCTGCTCACGTCTATGGCTGGGCTGGACGTGATTTCATTCAGCTCATGCTGGTGAAAAGGACACCGTCTGCACTTTACATAGGAGAAAACTGAGGCTCAGAGAGGTTAGGGGACTTGCCTAAGGCCACACAGCCAGTACCTGGCAGAACTGCAGTTCCAGTCCAGGTGTGTGGAACTCTAAAGGCTCCTTCCTGTTGCAGGATGTCCTAGGAGAAGTCCTGTGACCAGCCCCTTCAGTTCTAAGACCAGTGGAAGTAGACCTATGAAATATTTCAGGGTGATGTGGAGTATTTTTGGAGAAACACAAGTTTTATCCTACACTGAAACTGAGTGAACAGTTCACAGTAGCCTAAGGCTATTTGCAGAATCATCCTTTTATATTCATTTTACTAGATGAGGGCAGTTTTCTTGGCCTCTTGCTCATCCTGGGACTGGTTGGGGCTGACGCCATTTTTTGTGGGGATGTCACTTGGGATTTATGTCTGTGGCAAATGCCGCTAACAAAAAAGGGTGGCTTAAACAAGACGGGAGCTAATTTCTCACTTGTGTAGAAGCCTAGAGGTAGGCAGCCCTGGGCTCATGTGGCACCTCCACAGTATCACCGGGCCCAGGGTTCCCATCAGCTTGTGGCTCCACCACCCTCAGCATATGGCTTCCACCTCGTGGCCCAAGATGGCTGCTCAGTGTCAGCATCACATTTGCATTCCAGCCAGAAGGAAGGAAGATGGATTGAAATGGGGCAGCACTCTCTGTTGGTTAGCAGGGGTTCCCAAAAGTGGCATATGGTATTTGCACTTCATACATCATTTGCAAGAATTTAGTCACAGGAGAGTTTAGCTGCAGAGGAGGAGTTAAACTGTGATGTGGCTGGGCCTTTATAGCCGCATGGATCAGCCCCTGGGCGCAGGCTGTCCTTGGAAGAAGACATAACCGTGGGCAAGGCAGTTCTTCAGCCCGGGCCACCCTAAAGGGGTCTGAGAGCAGCGGGCCACACTGCCACACTACAGCAGTGTGCTCAGCAGCAGAAGCACACCCTTCCTTCCAGGAGGCCGTCTGGGTTGCTCAGCACAGCGTCCACCCCGATGCTGTAAGGTTGGATTCGTGCGAGGTTCAAAGACATGCGAAATAATCCACGGTTAGAAGCCAGGGTCGTGGCTGCCCTGGGAGGGGCGCCTTCTGGGTTCCGGTTATTGTTTCTATATCTGGCGCTAGAGACACGGGTGTGTCGCTTTGTGAACATTCGCTGATCTTACACCAATGGTTTGTGTGTGTCAACATGCACACAGAACAGTGAGACAGAGACCATGAGGCTGGAGGGAAGGGGGTAGGCGTGGGGGGAGGTGAGCAGGTGAGAAGCTCAGTGGAGACCTGCATGTGAGCGGCCCCAGGAGACATGGCTAGACTGAGGAGACCTCAAGGCCATGGCCAGTGATGCCTCAGAAAGGCTGGCTGGCCCTGGGCGAGGGAGCAGAAAGGACTGAAGGTCAAAGACACATAGTAAGGGGGTGCTGGCCCCCAGACACTGGGTCCTGGAGAAGCGGCTGCAGGTCCGAGAGAGGACCCGAAGCCAGTGGTGTGTGAGAAGGGAGCCAGGGACGGGGTGGGGGAGTCCCGAAGCTCACGGGGGCCTCAGTAGGAGGATCAGAAGCTGGGGCCCACAGCGCCCCCCACCCCGCCCCCACATCAGCAGTCCCAGGCACTCCCCCTTTGGGCTCAGACAGGGAGCAGGCCACACCTGCCTATTTATAGAAGGGAGTTGCCCACAACCAGGGAGGCCTTGCAGGGATACCAGGCGGTCCGGGAGCTGGCAGGGCTGCTAGAGGTTCGCCCGGGGCCCCCGCCCGCTGGGCCCACGCCCTCCGAGGCGAGGACTGGCAGGGGCCACGGCGATCTGGGCCAGATGCAGGTGGGCTGCCCAGTGTGGAGGACAGGGCCGGGCCTGAGAACAGAGTCCCTGGGCCTGTTGCTGCTCTGTGGGGACGGGGGAGCTCTTTTCCTCTCTGGGCCTCCGTGTCCTTACCCAGGGGCACATAAAACGTCCTACCTCAGCCATCAGACCGTGAGCTCCTCTGGGAGCCTGGGCTGGGGTCCCCTGTTGGCCTGGCCCAGTGCAGGGTTGGACAAGACGTGCATGCTTGCCGACAGTCCCCATCCTCATGTCCCCAGAAGGCTCAGTGCCACACACACAAGCAGGGCTTGCTCTCCCACAATCCCCCACGAGCCTCGGGCCCTCCGCTGGCTACTCAGGCCCCTCCATGTTGCCCTAAAGACCTCAGGGCCCCCGCAACAGGGCGGGTGGGGTGGGACAGGCCTCCAGACTGGCCAGGAAGGAAAGGACCACATCAGGCCCAGGGCCTCAGGGCCTCAGGGCCTCAAGGCCTTTGACCTAGTCACATCAAATATTACTGTAGGACATTGAGGGTTACTTGGGGTTGTACAAATGCACTCCGTGGAGACCCCCGGAAGGCTGCCCTGCTGTGTAATGGAGAAAACAGTGTCTCCGGGGCCGGCAGACCTGACCACAAATTCCCCATGAGACCTGAGCAAACCACATCCTTTCTGAGCCTCAGGTTTTTTCATCTGCAAAGTAGGGGCAGAGAACCATGGAGTCTTTAATTAGTTTCTGGCCCTAAAAGCCCCAAATGAATGAGCATCACCAGGGCCCTTGGGGGTAGAGCTGGGACACAGCCACAGGCCCTTCCAGAGGCCCGGCTGCCCCCAGGGGCAGCGAGGCTGAGGCAGCCTGCAGAGCCCTGGCAGGGCACCGCGCGGAGACCACGCAGCTCACAGTCTGGAGGCAATGGAGGCCCGAGCAATGTCCCCAGACGGCAGGCACAGTCCACGTGCCACCTCACCCAACCCTCCGAGAGGAGTATCATGAGTGTCATTTTGCCAAAGAGGCGGTGGGTGTCCAGAGAGGGCAAAGGTGTTCCCACAGTCACACAGCGAGCTTCGGCCGCAGGAGCGGCCCCATCTGGAGCACAGAAGCTCCCCCACCTCTGGCCTGACCCCACGGTTCCTTCCCAGAATCCACTGGCCATTCCCCCCACCCCCTTCACCACACGCAGATCACCTCTGACTCCTCTGCAGGTGGGGAGAGCCCAAGGACAAAGTGGCAGAGTAACCCCTTTGACAGGCACAGGATTTTGCATCTCACAAGCACCCGCTCTCCCTCATCTGCACAAGAACTCCACGAGGCATATATTAACTCCCCTTTACCGAAGCGGCATCCGACGCCCGAAGGCCACAGCTGAGCACCCCCAACCCCGCCCCCATGCGCGTACCGTGCACTGGCACTGCGCGGCTGTGCCATCCTTCAGAACACCCAGCAAGGGCCAACTCATGAATGGGGGCACGCAGGGAGGTTCACAGCTCCCCCTCCTTCCACTCTCAGGCACATCCCTCTGCTAGGTGCTTCCCATCTGGTAAACCACAGGGCACTGTCAGACAGTACTCTGACTCTCGAACGGAAGAGTTCAGGCAGAGAGAAGCCCCTCCCCTCCACTGGCAGCCGTCCCAGTGCCTGGCCCCGCCCCCATCTCCTGGGAGAGGCCTCCGCCCTGACTCTGCAGGTGCGGGGGGTCTCAGGACCCATAGGCTATGGTGGGCTGGCTAGAGCCGAACAGCCTCCACAGCCCCAGAGAACGCCAGCTGGGCTGATGCAGCTCTCACAGCCGCTGGCGGGGTCCCATGAATCCGCTGCTGTCCCCTGGGACTGGACAGGGAAGAAGAAGGAAGGGCAGAGGCTCACATGGCCTTTCAAGGTGTGGCCCTGATTCTCTCTGCAGCCACACTGGCACTCACTCACCCCTCGAACTGTGACCTCCTCCAGGGGATGACTGACCCCCGTCTGGTTCAGCCGGGAGGCCCCAGCATCCCCCTGCCTGGGCCCTGTCACCAAGCCGGTGTCAGGCGACCAGCTTCAACATGAATGAATGAATGAGAGAAAGGCACAGTCTCCATGTATCTGCCAGGGTGCAGTCAGGAAAGTAGAAACCTTACCAGTTATTCAGAGAATTTCGTATCAGGAGTTGGTTAAAGGAGAACTGAAAAGTCATGAACCTGAGGTTAGCAGAGACAGCCAAGCCCCGGAAGCAGCTGCCGCCTCTAGGCTGGGGACCACAGGGAACGGTGGGAGTTACTGGAACCTAGAAGCTCAGAGAAGGCTCCCCAGGCTCTGGAAGCCCACCTGGGAGGAGGGGCCGGTGCCACCGCCTTTGAGGAGGTGGACGCAGCTGGTTCTCTGGGTGGGGAGACAAAAAATATGTCTTTGAGACAACTTGGAAACTGGGGCTAAGTGCCCCTGTTACCTGAAGAGCCCAGAAATAAGTCTTTACATTTATGATCAAGTGACTTTTTGACAAGTGGGCCAAGACAACTCAGTGGAGAAAAATCATTTTTTCAACACACAGTGATGGAAAACCGGATGTGCACACGCAAGAGAATGAGGTTGGATCCTTCCTCACACCGTACACAGAAATCCATTCCAAATGCAGTGAAGAGCTTAAATAGCAGCTAAAACTACAGAACTCGTAGAAAAAAATATGGGAATTAACCTTTATGATTTTAGGTTAGGTAATGGCTTCTTAAATACGACACCGAAAGCACAAATCAGGGGAAATGGTTAAATTGGACATAAGCGAAAGTAAAATGTTTTGTATTTCAAAGGTTACCATCAAGAAAGTGAAAAGAAAACCCACAGAATGGGAGAAAATATTTGCAAATCATACATCTGAACAGGGGATGTGTATCTGGAATATATAAAGAACTTTCACAACTCAAAAATAAAACGACAACCCAATTTAAAAATGAGCGACGGATTTGAATGGCATTTCTCCAAAGAAGACAAGCAAATGGTAACAAGCACATAAAAAGATGTCCAGCATCATTGGTCACTAGGGAAATATGAATCAAACCACAGTGAGCTACCACGTCACATCTACTAGGATGGCCGTCATCAAAAGGAGACACCAACAAGTGCCAGCTGAGATGTCCGAGATCGCCCTGACTGGTGTGGCTCAGTGGGCTGGGCATTGTCCTGCAAAAGGAAAGGAGGCCGGTTCAACCCCCAGTCAGAGCACAGGCCTGAGTGTTCAGGCCCTGGAGGGGGTGAGTACGCGAGGCAGCCAATCGATGTTTCTCTCCTTTTTTCTACCTCTCTTCTCCTCTCTAAAAGTAAATAGATAAAATCTTTTTTAAAAAAAGATATCGAAAATTGTAAAGCTCATGCATGGCTGGCAGGAATGTAAAACTTTAGAAGACTGTATGGTGGTCCCTCAGAAAGTTAAGCATAGAATTACCCTATGACCCAGAAATTCCCTTCCTAGGTATACACCCAAGAGAAGTGAAAACATATATCCACAAAAAACATGTACATGTATGTTCATGACAGTGTTATTTATAATAACCAAAAGGTTGAAACAACCCAAATATCCATCAACTGGTGAATGGATAAATCCATACACTGGAATATTACTCAGGAATGAAAAGGGATGAAGCGCTGATACACGCAAACACTCGGATGAACCTTTAAAACATGCTCAGTGAGGACTTCCGGCCAAGATGGAGGCGTAGGTAGACACACCGTACCTCCTCGCACAATGAAAAGAGGAAAAACAAACAATTTAAAAAACAAAAACAGCCAGATCTGACAGAAAATCAAACTGAGTGGAAGTCCAACAACCAAGGAGTTAAAAAAGACACGTTCATCCAGACCGGTAAGTAGGGCAGAGCCGGGCGGAGAGCGCATGGCAAGATGGTGGTTTGTGAAGCAGTACCGGCGACACTGCAGCTGCCCGGAGAGGCCCGCAATGGGTGTGCCTGGCCAAAACGTGGCCAGTGCACTAGGCGAAACCCGCGACTGGCCCACCCAGACCTAGCGGGGCCGAGACTGGTGGACTGGGTGGTCCCTCTTTCGCAGGCAGAGAAACTGGGAGAAAAAGCTGGGGAGCGAAGCAGACCGCACAACCCACCATCGAGGGGAAAATAAAGCCTCAAACCACTGAATGAAAACACCTGTGGGGGTTGAGGTGGCAGCAGGAGGAACTCCCGGCCTCACAGGAGAGTTCACTGGAGAGACCCACAGGGACTTGGAATTACACAAGCCCACCCACCCACCCCAGAGCCAGCACAGAAGGGCCCAACTTGCTTGTGCATAGCAGGGAAGTGCAGAGAGCAGAGCAAGCGCCATTGTTTGCTCAGGCCCCGCCCCAGCCCCCACAGGCAGCATCACAACACAAACAACGTGGGTTACCCCACCCTGGTGAACACCTAAGGTTCTGCCCCTTAAAGCAACAGGCCCACCAAGAAAAAAAAAGGCCCAAATGAAAGAACAGATCAAAGCTCCAGAAAAATTACAACTAAGTGATGAAGAGATAGCCAACCTACCAGACGCACAGTTCAAAACACTGGTAATCAGGATGCTCACAAAATTGGATGAAAGTTGGTCGCAATTAGTTGAACAGATGAAGGATATGCTAAGTAAAATGTGCAGGGAACCAACAAGGATGATAAGGAAACTGGGACTCAAATCAACAGAATGGACCAGAAGAAAGAAAAAAACATCCAACCAGAAAAGAATGAAGAAACAAGAATTCAAAAAAAATGAGGAGAGGCTTAGGAACCTCCAGGACATCTTTAAACATCCCAACATCCAAATCATAGGGGTGCCAGAAGGAGAAGAGGAAGAGCAAGGGATTGAAAACTTATTTGAACAAATAATGAAGGAGAACTTCCCCAAGCTGGTGAAGGAAATAGACTTCCAGGAAGTCCAGGAAGCTCAGAGAGTCCCAAAGAAGTTGGACCCAAGGAAGCACACACCAAGGCACATCATAATGACATTACCCAAGATTAAAAATAAGGAGAGAATCTTAGAAGCAGCAAGAGAAAAGGAGACAGTTACCTACAAAGGAATTCCCATAAGACTGTCAGCTGATTTCTCAAAAGAGACCTTGCAGGCAAGAAGGGGCTGGAAAGAAGTATGCCAAGTCATGAAAGGCAAGGACCTACATCCAAGATTACTCTATTCAGGAAAACTATCATTTAGAATGAAAGAGCAGATAAAGTGCTTCTCAGATAAGGTCAAGTTCAAGGAGTTCATCATCACCCAGCCTTTATTATATGAAATGTTAAAGCGATTTATATAAGGCATGGAGGGATATCAACAGGGGAGGGGGAGGGGGAGAGAGGAGGAAAAAGGACAGAATAAGTAGCACAAATGGTAGGTAGAAAACAGACAGAGGGAGGTTAAGAATAGTATAGGAAGTGTAGAAGCAAAAGAACTTATGTGTATGACCCATGGACAAAAACTAAAGGGCGGGGAATGAGGGCGTTGTGGAGGGGAATAAAGGGGGAAAATGGGACAACTGTAATAGCTTAATCAATTTAAAAAAAAAAAAACATGCTCAGTGAGAGTAGACAACAGAAAAGGCCACGTATTGCAAGGTCCACATGTAGGGAATGTTCCGAATAGACACATCCATAGAGACAGGAGGATTAGTGGTTGCCGGGGGAACAGGAGTGACAGCTGTGGGTGTGGAGTTTGTTTTTGGAAAGATGAAATGTCCTAAATTTAGTGGTGATGGTTGCACCACTCTGTGAGTATATGGAAAACTCACTGGGCAAATGTATCTCAATAATGCTTTTTTTTTTTAACAGTGAATACATACTTTTCTTTTTTGGTCTGTGGACAAGAAGGAGCCCAGCATGACCGGGAGGCATCTCAGGCTCAGCCTTCAGTTCAGTGGAACCATTGCAGTGTCCACTGGAGGAAGCCCCACCCACGTCAAGTTTCAGGAACCAGAAACAAAAATCTGTGAGTGATTATAGTGGGTGCCGTCACGATTCCTGGCTGGGGTTCTGTGATGAGACATGGCGGTCTCTGATTCAGTGCAGACACTGTATCCTCTAAGGAAGAACCCCATCTTTTTTTTTCATGTGCGTGTCATTATTTCTGTAGTTCTTTTTTTATACATATTTTATTGATTATGCTATTACAGTTGTCCCAATTTTTCCTCCTTTGTCCCCCTCCACCAGGTACCTCACATCCCCTCTGGCAGTCCCCCCAGTGGTTCATGTCCATGGGTCACACAGATAAGTCCTTTGGCTTCTCCGTTTCTCTATACTGTTCTTAACATCCCCCCTGTCTGTTCTGTAACTACCAATCTGTACTTCTTAATCCCTGTACCTTTTTCTCCCACTCTCCCCTCTTCTCCTCCCAACTGATAACTCTCCAAATGATCTCCATATCTGTGATCCTGTTCCTGTTCTAGTTGTCTGCTTCATTTGTTTTTTAAATTCAATTGTTGGTAGTTGTGAATTTATTGCCATTTTAATCTTCATAGTTTTGATCTTTTTTTTTAAATAAGTCCCTTTAACATTTCATATAATAATGCCTTGGTGATGAAGAATTCCTTTAGCTTTATCTTGTCTGAGAAGCTTTACCTCATCTGCCCTTCGATTCTAAATGATAGCTTTGCTGGATAGAGTAATCTTGGTTGCAGGTCCTTGCTTTTCATTACTTTGAATACTTCTTTCCAGTCCCTTCTTGCCTGCAAAATTTCTTTTGATAAATCAGCTGACAGTCTTATGGGAACTCCTTTGTAGTTAACTATCTACTTTTCTCTTGCTGCTTTTAAGATTCTCTTTCTAGCCCTGGCTAGTGTAGCTCAGCAGATTGAGTACCAGCCTGAAAGCCAGAGGGTCGCTGGTTCAAGTACCAGTTGGAGCACATGCCTGGGTTGTGGGCCAGGTCCCCAGTGGGGGGGCATGTGAGAGGCAACCACACATTGATGTATTTCTCCCTTTCTTTCTCCCTTCCCCTCTCTCTCCCTTTCCCTTTCTCTAAAAATAAATAAATACAATCTTAAAAAAAAAAGATTCTCTTTTATCTTTAACCTTTGGAACTTTAATTATGATGTGTCTTGGTGTGGTTCTCTTTGTGTCCACCTTGCTTGGGACTCTCTGTACTTCCTGGACTTGTATGTCTATTTCCTTCATCAAATTAGGGAAGTTTTCTTTCATTATTTATTCCAATAAGCTTTCAATTTCTTGCTCCTCCTTCCAGTGCCCCTATGTTTCAAATGTTAGTATGTTTGAAATTGTCCCAGAAGCTCCTTAGCTTAACCTCATTTTTTTAAGTTCTTTTTTCTTCTTGCTATTCTGATTGAATGTTTATTTCTTCCTTATGTTCCAAATCATTGATTTGATTTTTGGCTTCATCCACTCCACTGTTGATTCCCCGTAAATTTTTCTTTATTTCGCTTACTGTAACCTTCCTTTCTGCCTGGGTCTTTTTTATGCTGTTGAAGTACCCAGTGAGTTGCTTGAGCATCATAATAACCACTGTTTTGATAGATTGCTGCATGTGATAGATTGCTTATCTCTGTTCTGTTTAGTTCTTTTTCTGTAGTCTTGGTTTTGGTTTTTGTTTTTTTCATTTGGGTCATATTTCTTTGTCTCCTCGTTTTGGCAGCCTCCCTGTGTTTGTTTCTATGTATCAGGTACGGCTGCTTTGACTCCCTGTCTTGGTTGCATGGCCTATCGTAGAAAAGCACACCTTTAAGTTAGATGGGGCGGGGCAACCTTCAGGAACCAGATTGATGGAGTCTCAGACATGGTGTCACTGCTCTGTGGCTGTCTGTGAGGAGGGCTCAAAAAACGGGCAATGGCCGCTGCCTGACCTCTGGAGTTCTGTCGAGGAAGAAACTGTCTCCCCGCACTCACCCTGATGCCAGTCACTTCAGTTTCTCCCCGTAGGCCACTGGTGCCCTTGCAGCTGCTGCTCCAGTGCTGGAGCCCAGAGGGAGGGAGTCTATGTAAGTCCTAAGTCTGTTTTGAGCCCTTTAAGAGGAGACACCTGAGAATCCCAGTTTCTTCCTCTGCCCCAACCCCCACTGGTTTTTACAGCCAGAAGTTACAGGGACTTATCTTCCTGGCACTGGAACCCTGGGCTGGGCCGTCTGGTGTGGGGCTGGGATCCCTTGCTCCTGAGGTACCCCTCCCAATTTTTATCCACCACACGTGGGTGTGGGACCCCGGTTCCGCATCTCCACACATTTCTGCCTCTCCTACCCATTGGATGAATGTGACTTCTTTAATTCCTTGGTTGTCGGGCTTACATACAGCTCAATTTTCTGACGATTCTGGGTAATAGTTGTTTTGTATTTTAATTGTGATTTTTGCTATGGTTGTACCAGGAGGCACACTGTGTTTACCTAGGCCTCCACCTTGACCAGAAGTTGAGAACCCCATCTTTGTAAGTGTTGCCTCCTTATTGGACATGAACTTGAGACTTCAGTAGTTTCTGCCCCATTCTCTTGTTCCTGGGGCTTCTTAGAGACAGTAGCATAAAAAAGCTCTGTCCTGGGGGATTTTCCGCTGGGTGATAGGTGAAGGCCACACAACCAAGGTCTGCAGCCACAGAGCTAGGGGGCCAGGGAGACAGGGAGGGGGGTGGGCAAGCATCAGGTCTGACCCTGGCTTGGTCTAAAGGCCCACGATGTGATCCTCTTCCGAGCTCAGATACAGGGTAGGGCAAAAGTAGGTTTACAGTTGTGAGTACGTGAAACACGGAGTTTATTCTTTTGTTCTGATTTCTTAATTATCGTATTATTTTCCACATGAACAACGGTAAACCTATTTTTTCCCGCCCCAGTATTCAGGAAAAGTTCATTCTACTGGAGTCTGGGAGGAAACAACAGAGGAAAAAATAATGCTGCTGCTGATGGCGATGATGATGATGATGGTGGCATAGCGACTAAACTTTTTTTGCCCTTATTCTGAGCCAGGCACTGTCGTAAGCACTTCGTAAATATGTTTAACTCACTTAATCCTTCACATTCACCCTTTGAAGAAAGGACTATATTGACTCTACCTTGCAAGAGTTCAAAGCACCTTCTTAGTCAGGGTGATTCATTTACGGTCAAGGTCATTCCACCAATTTCCGCTTCTATGTCTGGCCAGTCTGACTCCGGACTCCCTGGTGAGGCGCAATAGGCCTGCACTGCGGGACAGTCACGCTCCATCCCAGAGAGGCCCCAGGCATTGAGGCTCTGCCCCTGGAACCAGCTACCTGGCTCTCTGCCCTCTGACCTCTGAACTCTGTCCTTGGCCAACACTGCCCTGCCACCCTCCTTCCACTTCTGCCTCTTGCTGCACCTCGCCATGGCCGGGGCTCCAGACCTCATCCCCTAGGGTCCCCGCCACATCTCAGTTCTGCTTTTGTCTTCCCCAGCCTCTGAGCCTCCCCACCCTGTTCTCTCTCTCAGGGAAGTCCCCGCGTGCCCAGCAGGCCCCTGAGAAGCCAAGCTGAGTATTTTTTCACCAGGAAACTCCACACCCTAGCTATGCTGGGAAAACAATGCTTTTTTAAAAAATCAGTCAAGGGGGTGGGAAAAAAAACCCAAATGACTCCATGATATTTTGGTAAAGGGAAGAAACCCCTCCCCCCCACACACACACCACACACACACACACACACAAATGGCATTTCACCAAATGGATTTCTGGCCATTGCAAAATGATCATAAATGGTCCTGACTTCCAGAAAGGCTGAAAGGAAAACTCATCTGTAAACAATTTCTTACTTTCCATTTGGGTTTTAAATGTAGCCCAACCCCCAGTTCTATTACAGAAGGTCAGAACTGAGGTTGAGGGAAAATAGTTCCCATGAAGAAAGGAAGGAATAGATCAGCATTCCATTCAGAGCCTAGAAACTGCTGGAAGCCCTGCGCCCAGCTGAACCTTTTCCCGCCACAAAACCACCAAATCCAGGACTGGTGGGGACCATAGCCCCACCGGCCCAGCAGCTCCATCACTAGACAAGCGCTTACCCTTCCATTTGAAGGTAGTCTGTACGCTGTGATGCATTTTCAGACGCAAAACCGAATACAGAAATTACCACTAGCTTAAAGAAGGTAGAGTTCCATTTCTCCCCTTCGGTAAGAGGCCAGAGATGGGCATTCAGGGCTCAGTGATTTAGCTGCTCCCCAAAGTCATCCAAACACCCCAGGTTCCTACTACCCTGCTCTGTTGCTCAACACCCAGTTTTCCTCTCATGGTCCAAAACAGCTGCTCCAGCTCCTGCCATTGCA